>CM042262.1:15633262-15843262 GCA_023566225.1 Romanogobio albipinnatus | reverse complement strand
TGTGCTAGCTTAATGCCAAAGAAGACATTAAGTGATTCTAATACACAGGGGCAAAAAATAACTTATTCATTATTCTAGAGAATTCAAAGCATCCTTTCAGTCCTGAATGTTTTAATACATCATAAATGTCCCTCATGCATAAAACTAGATTGTTCTGAATTCATACATTTCACCAGCCGGTCATCACAAACTGATACCAACTATACTTAGCCCGCTTAAAACAGTCCACTTGAATTTTTTCTGAAAACCAGATTAACACCTATTGAGATTATTGCTGCTAAAAACTAGTGTCCATTCAAATGATAGTGCTGCCTATGCCTATTAGCACTTGTTGCATGAGAACACAATTTAGCACTGAGTGTTCAGAGAAAACCACTCCAAAAACCTTTCAATATACGATCAAATTTCCCGCCTACAGTGTTTTGGAGAAGATAAAGGGCGCCAAACGACGCTAATAAAGCTAATCATTATGCTAAGGCTATTTCAAGAGCCTTTAGCGTCACTAAATAAATTAGTGTATGCAAAACAACTATAACAACAAACTTGTTGTTCCATATTGTTTTGTTTCAGTGAGTTGGCATGTTTCTTGTTTTTGACTGTGGGCAATGATGATCACTCATTTTGCGGTACATTCTGGGGATCAGATGTCAGCCACCTGGATATAGGTGAGTCAGTCCCAGTATTTGGCTTTAGCCTTGACCGAAATACACATTGTCTCTTTTTTTCAACTACAAGGCCAGTGAGAGAAATGTGGCATAGGCCTACTAATTATGTGGAAAACTGTGCAAAAAAGTTAATAAAGCCTAGCAAATAGATAGTAAAATGGTGGCACTATGGTAATACATGGCATTACCCTGATCCTATATAGCTCGATTTCCTTCTTTAAAGATGCTGTATGTAAGAATGACAGCTAGTGGTTAAAATGGGTACTGCAGTCCACATTCTAAATATTGTTTGCCCCGCCACCTCCTCCTCATGCTGCGTTCACACCAAACACGAATAGAGCGTCAAAATCACGTCTACCACGTCTAGTTGGACGCTTAAACATTTTGAATCCATTCGCAGCGAATTGCGCGCAGCGAATTGGACGCACGTATAAATTGAGCGTTTGAAGCGAAATAGACGCACGTTCAATGCGCTCCAGGAGAAATATGTCATAAAACACCACTCTGCCTCTTTTCATTTTCATTAAAAATATATAATAAACATTAATAGCCACACAAATGTGGTCCAGGCAGGGTTAGGGTTAGGGTAAATATCATTAAAGGTCCAGTTTTTCGTGTTTTTTGAAGCTTTGATTGTGTTTACAGTGTGCAATATAACGTGTTCATGTTTCGCGTGTAAAAAAAAAATTCGACAGCAGTGATTCGACAGCAGCTTTGTGCACGTGGAAAGGTCACGCCTCTTAACGGGAGATATATGCGCTTAATGATCTCTACAGCGTCCCGGGAAAGCCAAACAAAGGTGATTTGACTCCGGGATGAAAATAACAGCGTCTCAAACACACTCAAACGCAACAATTCCTTTTCTCCACGCGACACGTCCTCTTCTCCACGCGGGACAGCAACAAGACCACGCCCCCTTTTTTCGCATATTCTTGTGGGCGGAGGTTAGTCTGTTCTACTGACGTCATTTATGAAGGAAGTACCAGGATGTAGTCCAAGCCAGCCGTTCGCTGTAGGCTTTGAAAGGGAACTTCTGTTAAATAAAATATCTCGCTTGGCATTGAACTTTGAGCTTTATAATTTTACAGGTATTATTTATGCTCTAACAGCAACATTACACACTAACTAAAGTTTGAACAATGGGATCACGAAGAACGGGACCTTTAAAAAATATCCTTCCCTTTGCCCTCAGTCAAAACGATTTGGTAGACAGACAACAAATTGTAGATTCATGACACCAAAGATTGCCGTTAGATCCACACAAGACGAACCACTACAGGACATCAGAGCCAGCGGCAAACATCAGAAGGACTAGCCAAGGATAGGCTGCTTTTGCCGGGGTTAATGAGCGCTGAGTGCCCGGTGATCGCCTGGATCTCATAACTCCAAAAACACAAGATGATTTTTTAAAATAGGCATTCTCTTTATAAATAAACTACAGATTTGAGCTTTAAACAACTACATTCTAACCTGAAAAGGTCTTAAAACTACCTTTCACAAGTTCACACTTACATCAAAATAAATGTAATAAAGATGTCCGGGGGAGGGCTCCAGGCTCGGAATTTGGCCCGAACCCAGAGTATCCCCCCCGAGAGAGGTAGTATAGAACTACACTGCATTGGAATAAATGGCTTATTGATGTATAATAAGAGTTTATTAAATCAAAGTGAGGAGATGGGGTGGTGGAGGGATGCTAAGAAACTGTCAACGACAGGAAGGTGTATATATACCCACCTCCTATCGTTGACTAAATTGATTAGCTTAATATGCTCCCCTCGTGTTTAATTAGGTTTTAATTGTCTGAACATGCTCCACTTGTGTTAAATTAGGTTTTAATTATCTGCGCATGCTCCTCCCGAAATTTGTTAATGAAACATCACTTTGTGACACAATAGTAGTATTTTTAAATTATGCAGGGTTTCTCATCACATTACTTTACCACGAGACAGCAGTAAGCAGGCATCTGATTGGTTAACGCGGAGCGAATTGATGCCAAAGTTCAGATTTTTCAACTCGGACGTCAGACGCGAATTTGCTTCAAATGCGTGAATGCACAAAAAGCATCACTCGAGCAAGACACTCAATTCGCGTCCAATTCGTCTATCGCGCCACACGACCTCAGATGCGCGTCAACGCGCCTTTCCATTGACTTAACACTCACGCCAGACGCTCTATTCGCGTTCGGTGTGAACGCAGCATAAGACTCGATGCTCACACGGGTTGCCAATTTAAAGGAACACGCCACTTTTTTGGAAAATTCATTTTCCAACTCCCTAGAGTTAAACAGTTGATTTTTACTGTTGTCGAATCCATTCAGCCGATCTCCGGGTCTGGCGGTAGCACTTTTAGCATAGCTTAGCATAGATCATTGAATCTGATTAGACAGTTAGCACTTTCAATATTTTTCCTATTTAAAACTTGACTCTTGTGTAGTTACATCGTGCACTAAGACCGACGGAAAATGAAAAGTTGTGATTTTCTAGGCAGATATGGCTAGGAACTATACTCTCATTCCTGTGTAATAACCAAGGAACTTTGCTGCCGTACCATGTGTGCAGCGGTGCAATATTACACAGCACCTGACAGGATATCAGGCGCTGCATAATATCCATCTTAATCTAGTTAATTTTTTAATCGATTGACAGCACTATTATTTTTGTCACAAAAACACAAAATGATATGTAACTAGAACTCTGAGGTTTGAAGTGAGGTTTGAAGTGGGACATTTCAATTGAGATATTCCCCCGTCCAACAGCATTATGCAGCGTTCCAGACAGCTCTTTTGGAAAAGCACTCAAAGTCGAACATTTATGATCAAATCTCTAATGCAAAGTATGATAAATGGCAATAGTGACGTTTTTGTTCAAACACTGCTAGAGGGCCGTTCACTTAAATGCATTTTCATTTAAAGAGCCTTTCGTAAAGTACATAGCTGTCAACCCTCCCGTTTCTTCCGGGTTTCTCACGTATTTTAGCTCTTTTTCCGCTGTCTTTCAGTTTTAGTATTTTCCCGTAAAATATCCCGTATTTTTACGCTCTGATTGTGTTAACTCAGAACACGCAACTATCTGTGTCTGTGAAGTGGCTTGCACTTGGGTTGCTAGACCTCCAGTCAAGCAGGTGGCAGTACACAGACAGTAGCTTAGGCCAGTGTTTCCCAACCGAGAGCAGGGGTGCCGTGTAAAAGTCCTTAATATATTTTGTTTTTTGTAAAACCTATTGTAAAACTCTTTGTAAACTTTGTTCATTGCATGCCGTATGTTCAAATATGACCAGTAATTTTCGCCGTCATCACCCGGGTGTAGTGCCAGAAGACGCGAATGAGAAGTCGCGCGCGCTGTGAGAAAGTTGTCTCTGTGCACTCATCCGAAAGCGCGCACACGTCTCACAGCGCGCAAATATTTTGTTCTCTTTCAAGTCTTGCTCTTGAACGGACAAACTCACGCAAAAAGTATGTTAACATGTCCATCTTGTTGAGAATTCTAGCAGAAATAGTCTGTGCCTTAAGTCAACTTTATACAGTCGAGAAAGACGACGCATATCCGAGCATTAGGTCTTAAAGGGGCAGCAGCCTTTACTGCTGTCTGTTTAATGTCAAACAACAAAAGACAAGGACATCACTCAATGCTCTTGATTGAATAGCTTTTGTAAGTTTGATAGGATTAATCTATAATTTATACAGTCAAATATGCAATGTTATTTTACATTTGATCAATTTCTGTACCTGAAAATGTTAGACGTACCTGAAAAACCTGAAAAGCATAGTTTATTTAATTAGTATCTTTGCTCAATAGTATTTATTTGTGCTGCTGCTTGTATTTAAATGATTTGTTCTTATTATTGTCTTTATTTTTATTTGACAGTAGTCCTTTATTCCCTGAACATAGCAAATACTGAATTGTACAGAAACCGTGAACCTAAAACCGTGACACAAACCGAACCGTGAGCAATCTGTACCGTTAAACCCCTAATGTAACGTATGCGAGGGGGTGCCACAAAATGGAGAACATTTTCAAAGGGTGCCATGACTGAAAAAAGGTTGGGAAACACTGGCTTAGGCTACCATCGAAGAAGACAGTTGCAGCGGCGGGCGGGAGGAAGAGGGAAAAAGTAGCGGGAAGTGAACTTCAAGGAGAGTATAGTAGATGAGTGTGTGCGATGATGGATCAGGACGCTGACGGCCAAAATCAAAATATATTGTGTAGTTATAAACTCTTTAGACTGTTAATGATTAGTGCTTTTTTTTTTTTTTAAGTTTGTGGGTAAGAATTGTGTAAAACAAATCTCTTATTTTGTGGATGGATTCCGGGAAATCTCCCTTACTGTATTTTCAATGTTCAATGTTGACAGCTATGGTAAAGTATGAGTAAGTCAAATATGGCAAATTGCTTGATCTTTTGTAACACCATATGTTTCATTCTCTAGAAGTATAATGCACATAGAGATGTCAAATGTGCCTCATTTTATTGGAATCAGACTGCTTAAAATACTGTGATCTTGCAATCCCAACTCAACTTTAACAATCAAATTACGACAATTCAGAGTAAAAGAGAAATAATGCCATTTAAAGCATGTTTCTCTGTAATTACAGCAGTAATTAATTACAGTAACTTGTGCACGGGCCAGTCTCACGTGAGGCCTGTGGCACATGGTTGATGGTTTGGCATTGGTATGCACTGATGTATAAATGCATTCAGGCTCTGGAAGTGAGCATGAATGAGCAGCAGCCTCTTCTCCATCAGTGATGTCCGAATAAGGAAACATCATTAAGGTTTAAGCAATTGTATATACATTTTATATTTTTAAATCGTATACAGTCATATGCCCACTGCTAAAAGGATCTCTCAAGACTCATTTGCATTTATCGCATTTATCTGACACTCCAGAGAGACTTACTGAAAGTAATTTGACATAAGAGACTGCCGTGGTCAACAGATGGAAAGGAGGATACTTAGAAAGTCATCTGCAAGGAATAAAAAAAATTATGACCTATAAAACAACTAGTTATAGCTAGTAATGTCAACACAGTTTGTTTATATCACTTTATAGTAGCTTCAATCCATGTGTCATTAACAATTATATAACGTTACATATATAGTGCTTGGTAGGTCAGCAGTTCATGTGCACTCAAAAACACAAACACACACACATTATTAGGTGCACCTGTGCAACGCCTCATTTACGCAAACATCTAAAAACTGGTCTGACTATTTCAGAAACTGATGATCTGCTGGAACTTCACACACAACCATCTCTAGGGTTTACAGAGAATTGTCCGTAAAAAAAAATATCCAGTGAGTGTCAGTTCTGTGGGAAAAAATACCTTGTTGATGCCAGAGATCAGAGCTGATAGAAAGGCAACAGTAACTCAAATAACCACTCAGTACAACAGATGCACAACATGTCCAACCTTGAAGCAGACGAGCTTCAACAGCAGAAGACAAACCAGGTGACACTCCTGCCAGCTAAGAACAGGAAACAATCCCATTGGGCCCAATCCCATTTCTACCCCTTAGCCCCAAGGATCCATTTTGGGACAAATCCTGTTTTCGTTGTATATGCTTCCAATTGATGCTATTTTAAAAAACACAAGAGTATCATTCCATTGTTACGTGGATGATACACAAATATATATGCCAGTAATGTAGGAAGATCATTCATTAGGGCCTCTTCTAGCATGTCTGAATGATTTAAAAACTTGGTTGGCTGTTAATTTCCTGCATTTAAATTAAAGCAAAACTGAGATTATTGTGTTTGTACCCCCTAATGTATCTGGATCCCCTTGTACTGATTTAAGTGAAAAGTATGGCCCGATGGAAAAGCGGCTTCACCAGTCTTGTATGTTCTGTGTGTATCATCTTAGGAAACTCGAAAGCTCATACGTTTTCAAACTGAAAACGAGCGCCGTCTTCTTAAGTTACAGCGCAAAACAATGTTGGGATAGCCTGGACGCCAGCTGGACTTAGCTCCGCCCACAACATTTGAGGTCGGGAAGTTCGGTCTGGACTTGATCCGTTATGGAGCAACTTGCTTAAACCAGAGCTGTTCGGACCAATCAAATTGTCAGGGTGGGCTTATAATGGACAGATGATCAACAGTAACGTAATCATCCATGTCATCAAAGAACGCTTGGGTTGAATTTGTTTTCTAAATGGAGAACTTGTTCGTATATGCATTCACCTTTACTATTTCTCTCAAAAATGATGTGTGACGAGTGTCCTCAGAGGAGTCAGCGTTGCCCTGGCAACAAAAATAAAACGCCTGCAAATCCTTACCCCGGGCTGATCGGTCACAGCTGCATCTCATCAGCCACCGACACAAAAACAGCACATGCTGAACAGACAGACAGACTCTGGTCTCGAGCTGAATGAAGCGCTGGATTAACCTTTCTAGTGACCGACAGCCCACCACTTTGGAGCATGTTTGGACACCCACTTTCGTTTGGATTGAACACTATAGAGCACTTGGAGCACCAGCCATCACCCACCGGCTCACCGACTTTCGTCACCTTTTATTTCTGCACTGTAAATAAAATCCACCCTCTGGGGCCTTTTCACTAAGCCTGCCTTGTCGAGTGATTCCTCACCCCGTGACAGATGATCGTGTTGGTAAGTACTCCATGTATCCTTGAATTCTTTTTACAACACCAGCAAAGATCGTTTACACTCATCTTCTTCTACTTTTTCCAGCGCACGTGCAGTTGAGTTCTGTTGACAACTATGCCTCGCTCAACATGCGTCACTTACTCCGTTGCTCTGATTGGTTGTAGGTCTATCCAATTGAGTGCAGAGGCATTTTCTTTCCTGGTTCGGTTGAAACACGCCCCATAATCACAGCCCAATGGAGCAGTATCAGACTCATATTCTAGCTAACATTGGGAGTGAGTAATCTGTTAAATGTTCTTATGCCTGATTTCTACGCTTTGCCACTCTGTTTCAAGGGGCAAGGGGAAGGGCTAGGCATTGGGGTAGGTGAAGGGGTATAAAATAGAATTGGGATTGGGCCATGGGCTCAAAAAAAATTGGACAATAGAAGTAAAAAAAAAAAAATACATTGGCTGGTCTGATGAGTCACGATTTCTGCAGTGGCATTCAGATGGAGGGTCAGAATTAGGCGTAAACAACATGAAAGCATGGATCCATCCTACCTTGTATTAGCGGTTCAGGCTGTTGGTGGTGAAATGGTGTGTTGTATATTTTCTTAGCACACTTTGAGCCCCTTAGTATTAATTGAGCATCGTTTAAACACCACAACCTACCGGAGTATTGTTGATGAACATGTCCATCCCTTTATGACCACAGTGTACCATCTTCTGATGGCTACTTCCAGCAGGATAATACGCCAAATCATCTCAAACTGGTTTCTTGAACATGACAGTGAGTTCACTATACTCAAATGGCATCCAAAGTCTCAATCCAATACCAAACCTTTGGGATGTGGTGGAACAGGAGATTCACATCATGGATGTGCAGCCGATAAATATGCAGCCTTGTTGAATCTTTTTCACAAGGAATTAAGGCAGTTCTGAAAAGAAAAGGTTTAAAGAAAAAGGGGGTCCAATATGTTAGATATGTCTTTGTGAAGGATGCATGACTCAACCACGTACAAGATTATCCTGAAAGAAAACATGCCTCCTTCTGCTCTGACAATGTTCCCCAACTCAAAGTATTGTTTTTTTTCCTGCAGGACAATGCTCCAATCCACACAGCCAGGACAAGAGGGTCACCAGCCATTAAATGAAACCCGAGCTGCTACAATTTTTTTTGCATAAAGTGGCATAAAGTCGCCCAACAACAAGCATGAAAGCTATGATTGGAAATCAGGGTTCTTCCCCCATATTTTGAAATCTGAATCAATGGATTTTTCTAAATGACAATATTTTTATTTGAAATTTGGAAGAAATGTTGTCAGTAGTTTGTAGAATAAATAAAAAATGTTAATTTTGCTCAAACAGATATATATATATATATATATAAAACAAATGAAACTATACTTAATATACATATTAAATTATATGTGAAAATATTTTAATACCTTTAATATAATATAATATCATATCAATCATATATAAGCAAAATCTGCGGGTAAAAAAAGCTGATATTTATGGTCAGAGTGGAAGAGTGGATAAAAGCCCCTCTCAGATGAAAGGCAGAATCGCCATGTTTTTTTCTCCCAGCCTTTCCGTGTTGCCATGGATGAGATAAAGAGAAAAGACATTCGGGCACAAAGACGCTTTTTAAATGCTAATTTGGGAAGATTTCCTTCCCATGTTCTATTTGTTCTATTTGAACTGCATCTACCTGTTCGCAACTCTTGGTGATCACTTCTGTTCAATGTTTTGAATTAAATAAAGGGATGGAAACCGGAATTAGGCTTATTTGATTAATAATTTGTTATACATCAAATTTTTTTATTGTTTAGCTTAAATGAAATATAATTCATATAAAAATCACATAAAAATGTAACTGCTTACAAATTATTACTCTGTTTGTTTTGAGCTTGTACTGTACACTGAAAAAAATGGTAGCCTAACATGGTAAAATCTAAATTAACTGGTTTTATTTAAGTCAACATTTTTATTTAATATCTCTTTAAGGTAAAAATTGCAGGTTAATACTTTTTACAGTGTAACCTCAATGCTCTCTATTTACTGTCAGCCCTGAATCAACATTCACAGAGTTTCCCGTCATCCAGGAATTCAACCAACTTTCCATGCCATATAACCATCTGTGACAGGGCTGCCTCTAGCAGGTGCTGTTTGAACTTTGAAGTCTATCTAATGGCTATTAAGAAAGGATTATGTAACATCCTGCCTCATAATTACTCAGGGGATCACAAGGAACCTGTTGTGCTACAGTATGACCAGGTGTATCAGTCTCTTAGTAACAGCATAGCAAAGCAATGTGCTAAAAAACGCCACAAAAAAACCCCAACAACAACTCATTAGTAACTGCTAGCAACACCCTGGCAACTACCTAGAAAACCACACAAAACAAACCCCCTTTATTGGTGGAAATTATAAGTGATTTGATACAAATTTATTGAACAGGGATTTTAGCCAATGTTGTGGTAAAAACATAAAACTAGGGAACAGGAACATTGTTGGGTAAAAATTGTGGCAATTATTTTTTAACTTTTTTTCTTTTTTTTACATTTAAAAACTGTTCGAAAAAATGAATGCCGTAACATCTCCACAAAATAACATTAAAAAAATTCAAAATCATGCCAATTATAACCATTAATCTTACAGAATTATCTTTAAACTAGACACTTCCATGAAATCCAGCCATGAAATCCATGAAAACATAAATCATAAAAAAAGTAAATGTTTAAAAACATGTAGGCCTAAATGCAAAAATGCTATAAAAATATTAAATGCTTAAAAAAATCGTCCACAAAACAACATCTAAAACATTATTTTTATTTAAAACAAATCACTGTGCCTTTTTTCACAGTGGACTGCAAAGTGCAGTTAAAGAATCAGGCCTGCATGGTTGTTCTTTGTGGACACCAGTTTGTGAAAACCAAGGTTATTCCCAGAATCTTCACATCTAGGTTATCATCATATGTGTTCTCATATGCATCATGTCTAAAAGGTGTATCCTGTTTACATAACTATAATTAGATTGAGATAACTATAATCAGCATCTTGTCATGGTTGATGTCACCTCTATAGCGTATGTGTGTGTGTGGACACGTGTGTGTCAGGATTACAGTGGCTACATAACCCAGTGCAGCTGCCGTCATCTCCAGACGGATCCAGTACGTGCGAGACTCACACATGCCCAACAAACCTAATAACCCCTTTACACTTTGACTGGAGAACCAGTGCAGAGCTTTTTAAAGGGAACTCATACTGTATGTGTACTGTACTGTTAGCCCAGTTGTCATAGAGTGCAATAATAAAAAATGTTAGTGGCAAATTGAAATCATTTTTATAAGGTCAGATAGGAGAGTATGCTTAACTCTTCAAACTAGCTTCTGAATGTTTGGGAAATCAATTGATTTGGGAAACGTTCAATCAAGTCATAAAATGACAGAGGAACATTGTGACCTCAAGTAAACCAAATATATGGCTATGAAAGGTTCACTGATGTGCAAAGTGTAATTTAAACCTGCACTGTAATTGACAAGTTGTTAATAATGGCAGATGTGCAAAAAGTGTTTAGTCAAAAGGTCAGACAAATATGAACATTTAAGGTCCAGTGATCAGACTAAAGCTCATCATTGTCGTCATTGAATTACATTCAAAAACAGCCGGTTAGCAACCACCTGGAATAACTTAACAACTACCTACCGAGCAACCACACATAATACCCTAGCAATTGTCCTTGTAATTGCATTGCAATGTGCTAAAAACACAGAACACCTTAGCCACTGCATAGCAACACCCTGACAACCACCGCGAAAACCAAACAAAACACCTAACCAGGTGTATCAGTGTCCTAGTAACTGCATAGCACTGTGCTAAAAACGCAAAACAAAACTCATTAGCAACTGTAAGCAACACCCTGGCAACTACCTAGAAAGCCACACAAATCATCTTAGAAAACTAGCAACTACATTGCAACACCCTTGTAACCACCATGAAAACCAAAGCAAGTGTGCAGCAATGTGCTAAACATCTTACACATCCCCTTAGTAACTGCATAGCAACACCCTGGCAACCACCCAGAAAACCACACAAAATACCTAACCAGGCATATCATTGTCCTAGTAACCGCATAACAACAACCTAGCAACCACCCTGCAAAACAAAACAACTGTGCAGCATTGTGCAAAAAAAAAATCTTACACAACACCTTAGCAGCTGCATAGCAACTGCATAGCAACACCCTGGAAACCATACAAAACCCTTTAGCAATTCCACATCAGTGTCCTAGCAGTTGAATAGCAATGTAATAAAATCAGAACCGAACACCCAAGCAACTGCATATCAGTCAATGCCCTTTCAACCCCCAGAGCACGATAGCAACTGCACAACAATGTTTATAAAAAACCTTAGCAACTGCATATCAGTGCCCTAGCAATTGTGCTAAATACACAGAACATCTTAGCAACTGTATAGCAACACCCTGGCAACTACCCAGAAAACCACAACGCACCAGTGTGCTAAAATTCACACAAAACACCTTAGCAACTCATTGTCAATGCCTAGCAACCACACAGCAACACCCTAGCAACTGCTAAGACAGGCCAACACCACTCACATTTTCTCCCCAAAAAATAATAATAATAATAAAACTGTAATAAAAAATAAAAAACACTTTAAATCTTATATGATGATGTAATGATGAGCTGTAAAAACATACAGTCAGTCAAAGGGTTTTTATGGAAGGACATCCATGAAAGTTTATTCTTAGGAGTGTGAGAACATCTATTCCAGTGGTTATTGGGAGTGCGAGGGCCAGTGGAAAGATGGAGAGCCAGGCACAGGTTGCCATGTCGAAGCCACTCCCCAAACGGGCATCGTGCATGACTGAGCCGATTCATTTTCTCATGCTGTGACGCAGGAACCTGAAGCAGCTCTCATAACCGTGGCCTTCTGATTACTCTCAATGACCAAGACACACTGACTATATATGCAGAAGGCCGACTAGTTCAATTAACTCCACATGTACTGTAAACACATGACTAGGCTAACATGACAGGCAAATAAATTGATGTTAAATTGCAGTGAGGTCTCGCTTTTACCTTGATGGGGAAACGGGCCTACAGAGGCTTGCCACTCAGGTTAAATAGGATTTGAAATACATTTAAATCAGTCCCTACCGAAGAAGCCAGACCACAAAATGTTCTCACAACTGTGTGTGTGTGTGTGTAAAAATCATGCCCATGTATGCAATGTTTAATGCCATTTAGTAGAACCAGGAAGAACATGAAAATAATTTAGCAGCTTACTTTCACTATGTACACTGATTATATCAATGCATGCAGCGCCTCGTGATCTTTGGTGTTTTTGCAGACAGTTGCGCTGGGGAAATCCATGATTTGCATTGCAGCCCATTCCCAGCACAAGAACAAAAAATAATTACGGCATACAAGAGCAAACAATTCTATGCAAGGAACTTTCATTTTCCATTTATTTTACAAAAGAAAGATAAACAAGTGAAGAAAAAATATCCACATTGTAGCTATTTGTTGGTAGCTAAATCAAAGCTATATGTTGTGCATTAATGGATGGCATTTCTTTCATGATCCCCAGTAATGAAAAATAAGTATCTTCAGTGACTCTTGAATCAATTATAAGTGGCCAGAATGACTATTCTTACAGCTCAGTGTATATTGCTGCGTTCCAGGCAGGTTTTTGAGCCCGTAAGTTACGACTTCAAACCACGACTCACGGCTTTGTAGCATTCCTGCCTGAGCGCAAGGTATTGTGGTAGCTAGATGTAAACAAAGCATAGCGGACCCTACGGGGCTTATGCTCATTTACAATCATTTCTATTGCCAAAAGGTGCTTACTCCTTGTTTATTTGAGGGAGGAGAAAAAACTGTGCATAAGGCAAGAGAAGCTGTTATACGTTTTATTTTACATTATTTGTATATTTGGAATTGTATTTGGTATTTGGTACCGCATCCGTAGGGGCTGCCATTGTTGCTTCGCGGGCTATGTGACGTCAGAGCACGTAACTGGGAGTACATCGATCTAGTACGAGTTCACGGGTGGGAGTCAAGGGTTTGACTGCTTTTCCAGTGCACTTTCACAGGTAGAAGGTTGGAAAAACACGGGTTACGGGTTGCCTGGAACACGGCATAAATTCAGTGCATAACTCGTCCTGTTGTTTGTGCCATAGACATGACTGTACATCAAAACATATTGAGAAGAGCTGTGGTATTATTATTATTAAGTGACTTAACAAACTTAACAAAATACCGTAGCCATGTGCTAAGAAACACTTTAGCAACTGTATAGCAACACCTTAACGACTTTAGAGCAATGTGCTAAAAACACACAAAACACTTTAGCAACTGGATAGCAACACCCGAACAACTTTAGAGCAATGTGCTAAAAACACACAAAACACTTTAGCAACTGCATAGCAACACCTAAACAACTTTAGAGCAATGTGCTAAAAACACACAAAACACTTTAGCAACTGGATAGCAACACCCGAACAACTTTAGAGCAATGTGCTAAAAACACACAAAACACTTTAGCAACTGTATAGCAACACCTAAACGACTTTAGAGCAATGTGCTAAAAACACACAAAACACATTTGCAACTGGATAGCAACACCCAAACAACTTTAGAGCAATGTGCTAAAAACACACAAAACACTTTAGCAACTGTATAGCAACACCTAAACAACTTTAGAGCAATGTGCTAAAAACACACAAAACACATTTGCAACTGGATAGCAACACCTAAACAACTTTAGAGCAATGTGCTAAAAACACACAAAACACTTTAGCAACTGCATAGCAACACCCGAACAACTTTAGAGCAATGTGCTAAAAACACACAAAACACTTTAGCAACTGTATAGCAACACCTAAACAACTTTAGAGCAATGTGCTAAAAACACACAAAACACATTTGCAACTGGATAGCAACACCTAAACAACTTTAGAGCAATGTGCTAAAAACACACAAAACACTTTAGCAACTGTATAGCAACACCTAAACAACTTTAGAGCAATGTGCTAAAAACACACAAAACACTTTAGCAACTGCATAGCAACACCCGAACAACTTTAGAGCAATGTGCTAAAAACACACAAAACACTTTAGCAACTGGATAGCAACACCTAAACGACTTTAGAGCAATGTGCTAAAAAAAACACAAAACACTTTAGCAACTGCATAGCAACACCCGAACAACTTTAGAGCAATGTGCTAAAAAACACACAAAACACTTTAGCAACTGCATAGCAACACCTAAACAACTTTAGAGCAATGTGCTAAAAAACACACAAAACACTTTATCAACTGCATAGCAACACCTAAACAACTTTAGAGCAATGTGCTAAAAAACACACAAAACACTTTATCAACTGCATAGCAACACCCAAACAACTTTATGTGCTAAAAAACACACAAAACACATTTGCAACTGTATAGCAACCCTAACAACTTTAGAGCAATGTGCAACAAAAAACCCCCACAAAAAACACCCTATAGCAAGCATGAGACACGAGAATGACGCTCATTTGCAATCACGCCACCGTCCTCGCACCGTTCCCTCACGGCTCTCGCCCGCCCTGCTTGTCAAATATGACAACGCAACACTGGAGCCGTGTGGATGACTTTTATGATGGATGGATGCACTTTTTTCTTGAACTTCAAAATCAGGACCGCCATTCACTACCATTAAAAAGCTTGGAAGAGCAATTATATATATTTTTTATATAACTCCAATTGTATTTGTCTGAAAGAAGTCATATACACATAGGATGGCTTGAGGGTGAGTAAATCATGGGATCCTTTTCATTTTTGGGTGAACTATCCCTTTAAATCTAGTGTGTCCTTTCAAATCCCTCTCTTTCCAAACAGGAGGAATGAAAGTAAACTTCACTATGACTTCACCATGTCATAAGACTTAGACTGATCTCAAATAACTTCTCGACCGCAATCAAAACATATAAAGCAACCTCAAACATAAACTAGCAGTTAAATTGGCAAGCCAAGCCAAGAGTCTGTCAAAATACAAACAAACGATAAGGAACACATGCTTTGTGTCACATGTATTGTTGGAAGTATGGAAGAAAGCCAGCAAAGATAAAGAGCAAACAGAGTCTTTACAGTAAATGGTTGTTTTTACTCTATTTACTGAAGGAACTGTTACTGCAACAGGTTTATTTAGGGAAACCATTATTAATTAAATATGTCATTCCTTGCAACTGAATGCACAACAGTGAGCTGGATTGCTAACCGCATGATGTCATGGCCATTACAGAGATCAGGAAGTAAATTTGCCAGTTGTCAATTGCAGTCCATGTTGACTTTCATAGAGTGCAAATACAGCCAGATGTGACTGATAGTTATGTCGAACATAATAAACATTGCGCTCACGGATAACAGATAGCTAATAACCGGCTTATGATGTAAATGTGTCTATGCAATATGTCCATTTATTAATGAGGTGGACAAGTGACAAGCTAATCGTTATGTTTTCACAAAACAGAGGTGTTGCTATGCATTAAATCATCACATTGACGGTATGTTTGTCTTTAAATCTGTCCAATATCCACGTCAGAACCGTATTCTAGTCAGCTTTACTACAAGTTCCTCCTGTTGAAGCTCAGATAAGGCCAACATTTTCCTGTTGCTAGCATTAGCTCACCTCACACACGTCGCCCGTTTCCTAGTTTTCTTTTCTTTCTGGAAAAAACAAGACAAGCTGAAACTTTACGTCACTATTAAGGTACTGATTGTTCTGTTCTGTCTTAACTGTGACTTTGGTAATGAGCCTGGAAACATCTCATTTTCAGACGTTAACCCATATTAGCGTGACTAGCCAGGCAGAACATTCCAGCCAGGTATATCGTCTCCGAGGAGAGGACAATTCAATAACTGGCTCCCAAATCAGGCACTTAGATTTATCTGGCTATGTGCCTGGCACAAAGAGAATACATGTTTGCTTTAGCTGGTGAAGCTAGCTGACTAGCTTAGCACATGCCAGACAAGAATTTTGCTTAGCAATGCCTTAGAAACCACATGGCAATACTCTAAAAACATTCAAAACACATTAGCAATAGCGACACCCTTTGTGATTTCTTTTAGCATGAATGATTAGCCACATGATTCAGAAGAATTGAAGAATTAAATGTACCCTGAATTCCCCTGGTGTGAAACAATGACATAAGCCAGTGTTTACTGAATCTTATAATACATTTTATTGGTTAACTAGGATGTAATATTCCTCTCTTTCCCAGGAACATAGAGATGTACCTGTGTAACCAAGCAGCGGAAAAGATGACCCGCCTTCCTGTCCACAGACGTCCTCTTGACACATACAGTATTCATATGAATCTAGCATCTTCTGCAAAGCTCTGGAAAGATCTGAATGACAACGCACAACACTACAGACTCTTTAAACTTTTTTTTTTGCAGAAACACTAAACACTATGTGCTTATGATAAAATGTGCTCGAAATGCCTCCGAAATGCCTAATATAAAGTGATCATATACATTTTAAAATATTAATACATTTAAATATAAAATACATTTAATATATTTTTATATTTTATAAAAACATAAAATGCTTAAAGAGTAATGTTAATATACATTTTAAAATATTAAAATATTATTTTTTAAAAATTACATTTAATATTACAACATTTTTAAAAAATCAAGCCAGGACTTTTTCTATAGCCAATATACATTTTAATAATAATAATAATAATAATAATAATAATAATAATAATAATAATAATGTTTATTTTATATAACACCTTTCTACAAACTCAAGGTCGCTTTACAATAGAAGACAAATAAATATGGCAGCAGGCATACAGACAGGAATAAATAATCACTGGATGTAGAGAAGCATAACACACATTACACTAAGGGGGAGAGAAACACAAGGTGAAAAGGTATGTTTTAAGGTGAGTTTTGAAATTGTGTACGGATGTGAGGTCACGAATAGTCTGGGGAATAGAATTCCATTGTGTGGGGGCAGTGATGGAGAAGGCCCTGCCACCAAACGATGTTAGTTTGTGACGCGGGACCAGCAATAAACCAGAGTCAGAGCACCTAAGTGTATGGGCAGGGGTGTACGTATGAATGAGGTCAGGCTGCTTAGTTCTGAACGTATTTATTGAGTGTGGTAGTTGGTTAACCGAAAGAGAGAATTATAGTAATTAATACGTGACGTAATGAAAGCATGAACAGGGTCTCAGCATCATTGATATTCAAAGGGATAGAATTATAAGATTATGGTTTCACTTTTTTAACTTTAGTTAGCGTGTATTGTTGCTGTTGGAGCGTAAATTAAATCTCTATAAAATTATATTTCTTTATAATTAGAGTTTATAGTTATAATTTATTGTCCTTTCCAGGAAATTTGTCTTTGGCTCTTGGAAGCTGCAATAGTACACAACATACAACACACAGCAACATAAAAAAACAACAACAAAAAGATTACCATAACCATTACAACATCTAACTATTATGCTCTTTTACAAAGTCTTGATTTTGTTTTTGGGGTGTACTAGAATACATGTTTTCATTCAAAAAAAGTGAGTTCTATAGATACAATGTTATCCACAATTTAATTGTGAAATTTGTCTGAAAACTAAGGTAATACAAACAGTAATCGATCACAAAACCTACTTTTCCCAATTTCTTTCTTCTGCTGAACACAAAAGATGATATTTTGGAGAATATGGGGAACTAAACAGTTGATGGTCCCCGTTGACCTGATTGGAAAAAAATACTATGGAAGTCAATGGGGTCCATTAACTGTTGAGTTCCCCACATTCTTCAAAATATCTGTTCACTCATATAGGTTTGGAACAACTTGAGGTTGAGTAAATGATGACAGAATTTTCATTTTTGGGCGAACTATTCATTTAAGAACCAACGACTCTTAAATTAATTGAAGTGATATACACTCACCTAAAGGATTATTAGGAACACCTGTTCAATTTCTCATTAATGCAATTATCTAATCAACCAATCACATGGCAGTTGCTTCAATGCATTTAGGGGTGTGGTCCTGGTCAAGACAATCTCCTGAACTCCAAACTGAATGTCAGAATGGGAAAGAAAGGTGATTTAAGCAATTTTGAGCGTGGCATGGTTGTTGATGACAGACGGGCCAGTCTGAGTATTTCACAATCTGCTCAGTTACTGGGATTTTCACGCACAACCATTTCTAGGGTTTACAAAGAATGGTGTGAAAAGGGAAAAACATCCAGTATGCGGCAGTCCTGTGGGCCAAAATGCCTTTTTGATGCTAGAGGTCAGAGGAGAATGGGCCGACTGATTCAAGCTGATAAAAGAGCAACTTTGACTGAAATAACCACTCGTTACAACCGAGGTATGCAGCAAAGCATTTGTGAAGCCACAACACGCACAATCTTGAGGCGGATGGGCTACAACAGCAGAAGACCCCACCGGGTACCACTCATCTCCACTACAAATAGGAAAAAGAGGCTACAATTTGCACGAGCTCACCAAAATTGGACAGTTGAAGACTGGAAAAATGTTGCCTGGTCTGATGAGTCTTGATTTCTGTTGAGACATTCAGATGGTAGAGTCAGAATTTGGCGTAAACAGAATGAGAACATGGATCCATCATGCCTTGTTACCACTGTGCAGGCTGGTGGTGGTGGTGTAATGGTGTGGGGGATGTTTTCTTAGCACACTTTAGGCCCCTTAGTGCCAATTGGGCATTGTTTAAATGCCACGGCCTACCTGAGCATTGTTTCTGACCATGTCCATCCCTTTATGACCACCATGTACCCATCCTCTAATGGCTACTTCCAGCAGGATAATGCACCATGTCACAAAGATCAAATCATTTCAAATTGGCTTCTTGAACATGACAATGAGTTCACTGTACTAAAATGGCCCCCACAGTCACCAGATCTCAACCCAATAGAGCATCTTTGGGATGTGGTGGAACGGGAGCTTCGTGCCCTGGATGTGCATCCCACAAATCTCCATCAACTGCAAGATGCTATCCTATCAATATGGGCCAACATTTCTAAAGAGGTTTCAGCACCTTGTTGAATCAATGCCACGTAGAATTAAGGCAGTTCTAAAGGCGAAAGGGGGTCAAACACAGTATTAGTATGGTGTTCCTAATAATCCTTTAGGTGAGTGTATATTCACTTACACCCATGACTGTCATAGCAGTTTTAACAAGACGTGCAATCTGTGATTTTGATTGGACCGGAAAGATTGCCATACCAAGCTTGCATCCAATAATTTAACAAACTACCAAAAACTGTTTGATAAAATAATAGCATAATAAAATGATTTACACCTAACAACATACGCCTTCTTAAAAAATACAATCGTTGCCAGACCTTTTGAACAGAGATAATCAATGTGGGCTTTCCAAGTAAATGAACAATCAATGACTAGCCCTACATACTTATAGGTATCCACCTGCTCATTGATATTATCATAAATGATTACTGGATCTTTTGGGTCCACTATCATTTCCTTGTTTTTTCCGGCATTTACAATAGGGTGATTATGTAATGTAATGGACATCTTTAGATTAGTGGGAAAAGTCCTAGATAAATCATGGCTCACTTTGAAATGAAGAGCAATCCAACACATGGCAATCAGACGCCAACAGGCAGTGGGAACCACCTGTAAATCCCCATTTGCAACACAACCGTGCCAGCTGAATCAACATGGAATACAAAGATGGCTGATATATCTGCTCCCACACAGGCTCTATTGCAATGACCTGTTAAGCCTTAAACGTTGTTCAGATCTATGTGCAAAGGGGGCGGCGGGTGCAACAGAGGAAATGCTGACCGTAACCCAGACTGAGAAAACCCATTGCACAAAGCTTCCTGAACAATCAGCACAATAGCACCGGTCTTTCTCTTTTATGTGCTCACCAGTGGGGGATTACATATACGTCACTAATACAAAAACACAAGAGGGGGCTTCTCACAAGGTCCTCATAATGAATTGTTGAAAAGACTCGAAGCAACATGGAGCGTGTTTGTTAAAGTAGGGTATAATGTACAGTGAGATGGTAATTATTGCAAAATAAACCCTGACAAATGGGTTTGCATCACCCTAGGGGTCTATTCCAGTTCCAGTATCAAGATGCATGTTGACTAAATTCAAGCATTAAAGGGATAGTTCACACAAAATTGAAAATTCTGCTATCATTTACTCACCCTCAAGTTGTTCTAAACCTGTATGAGTTTCTTTGTTCTGCTGAACACAAAAGAAGATATTTTGATGAATGTGTGTTACAAAGCAGATAGAGCAACCATTGACTACCATAGTATTTTTCCCCTGCTATGGTAGTCAATGGTTGCTCTATCTGCTTGGTTACAAAGATTCTTCAAAATATCTTATTTTGTGTTCAGCAGAACAAAGAAACTCATACAGGTTTGGAACAACTTGAGGGTGAGTAAATGATGACAGCATTTTCATTTTTGGGTGAACTATCCCTTTAAAGAGAAAACAGTGTCTTCACTTTTATCTTTTTACACATTCATTTCCCACATATAATTGAATGAGGAAAGGAAAAATAAAAGAAAACAGCAACAACAGACTAGCATGTCCATTTTTATTGGGGGCAGCGCCCCAGCACCCTCTATTGACCAGCCGCCACTGGTCACATGTGTGCCTTTGTTTGTATAAATCAAATCAAATCAAATCACTTTATTGTCACACAGCTATATGCACAAGTGCAACAGCAGGTGAAATTCTTGGTGCAGTTCCGAGCAACATAGCAGTCATGACATGACATGTACAACATTTAAAGCAACAACAGATTACACATCTGATGCGCCCACAATTACTCACAGCACAGTATACACTACAATAAACAATAAATAATTTACACAATGTGAGTGTAGTTCTCACAGCTTTAACCAATATACACATACTTACAATATACATATACTTTAAACAATATACACTAAACATACATTAAACAGTATAAGCTATAATAATAATAATAATAATAATAATAATAATATACAATGTACAGTATACATTATTATTCACAGTAGAGATCCAATTATGTACAATAGGTGCTATATGATAAATGATAAATAATAAATGATACATAAATGTGTATATAATGTGTGTGTATCTACAGTGGGTTGTGCGGAGTGATATTCTGTCCAGTGTGTGTTATGATCCTGATGGATCAGGAGTTAAGTAGTCTGATTGCTTGTGGGAAGAAGCTGTTCTGGAGTCGGCTGGTGCGTGTTCTGATGCTGCGGTACCGTCTGCCTGATGGCAGCAGTGAGAGCAGCCCATGGTTCGGGTGGCTAGAGTCTCTGATGATCCTCTGAGCTCTCTTCACACACCGCCTGGCGTAAATGTCCTGGAGGGAGGGAAGCTCACCTCCGATGATGCAGCTGGCCGTGCGCACTACCCTTTGCAGGGCTTTGCGGCTGCGGGCGGTACTGTTGCCGTACCAGGTGGTGATGCAGCCAGTCAGCAGGCTCTCTATGGTGCTGGTGTAGAAGCGTGTGAGGATGTGGCGGTTCATTCCAAACCTCCTCAGCCGTCGCAGGAAGAAAAGGCGCTGATGAGCCTTCTTCACAACGGCCTCGGAGTGGACGGACCATGAGAGTTCCTCTGTGATGTGGACACCGAGGAACTTGAAGCTGCTGACTCTCTCGACCGGTGCTCCATTCCTCCTGAAGTCGACCACCAGCTCCTTGGTCTTGCTGACGTTGAGGGAGAGGTTGTGCTCCTGACACCACCGTGTCAGAGTGTGCACCTCCTCTCTGTAGGCTGTTTTTTTTTGTATATCCCACCATTCTATTGTTTCCATGGTTACTGACATTAATAGTTTGTTTAGTTCAGCTGTGTTTAATTAGTTACCTCATTTGTCTGCTATTTAAGTCATACTTTTGTCTTCATTTGGTTTATGTTTATGTGTGTTACTACTGCCAGGATTATTCTTGTGTCTTCTTCTGCAACACACCATAGATTCAACTCATTTTGTTAAGTCAGTAATGTGATTTAAGTTGAAATGACTTAAATATCCAAGTTGATTGTATGAAATTTAAGGCAGCAACTTTGTTGTTTTTTTACAGTGAAGGGATCTGCAAATATTATAATGCATTCAACTTTGGTTACAATTATTTATGAAAAGATATAATGCATTATAACGCACATTATGAATACCTAATGCTTTATACATAAAGGCTTTAAGTAAAGTTTTACCAAAATATTTTCCACAATGTTTGGTCACATGATTTCTGAACACCATGGGGGGGATTTTTATTATAATAAAGTGAAGTTTTGGGTAAACTATTAATTTAAACGTCAGCCCCTACGAGAAGGACCTAATACAAAGTAATATGAAATAAACAAAAGACAAAGAAAACTGGATAGATTATCTCTAAACATTAAAAGGACAAAAAGATAATTACACAAGGAGCTATTTATAAATAAAACAATTTTATCAGAGATTAAAATACATTAAATATGGCAATGTTGTCCATTTTAAATTGACCTGTAAATGATTAAAGTGCTGGGGCGCTACACGTAAAACCTTTACTTTTAACCTTTAAAACTAAATGTTTTAATATTTGTCTTAGTTTGCATTTTCATTGCACATTTCTCAGTCCTTCTTTATAGTGCTCATCCCCAGAGCCAGACTAAGAGCTTTTAGCTTAATATTTAACCACAGATAACATTAACTTAAAATAGCAACGGATGCTCTTAATGATACCATCAGTGCTGTTGAAAGCCATGGTTATCACTCCACAAAATAAGTTTATGGCCCTGTCTACTTTCTCTAAAAACAACCAACTTGACTATTAATAAATAGACTGCTGCTGAGGTAAGAACTGTACTTTGGGCCTCTTAGCTAAGTGGAAGACAAGCAAAGACAATTTAATAAATTAAACTGACTCTCGAAAGCAACCAGCAGACGTAAAGTGGATGTAGTTAGTAAATAATGTGATCAAACCAATGTCTTGTCTGTCACAAATACTAGTTTCAAATAGAGAAATTATACGTAAAATAAACAGCTGGGTAATCAAATCTACTTTGATTGATGCCAAAGCAGATGTGCTTGGCCAGGCTGGTTGCTCATAAATCAAATGCTTAATTTAATTGGATTTGAGTGCATATAAAAAAAAAAAAACTTCTGAACAATAATCCACAACGGGGACAGAAAAGAACAGTTAATTCATCTGGAAAGCCAAACAAATAGCAGTGATTGCTGTTGACAGTGCCTAACTGTGCAGAGCTCGACGTGGCAAGACGTTGGGGCTAGCCATGCTGAAAGGAGTTGCCTGGCAACTGTGAGCTCTTTCTCTGGTTTTCTCTATGGAGTTAGCCTGGACTTTCTGGGAAAATGTGAATGAAGCCTAACTGCCATCGGTCTAAAGAGGACTAGTGCCATTGTCAAAAATAGGGATAATTCAGGGTTTCATTTCTTGTATTGTGACAGTAAGCAAATAAGTTGTAGCTAATCTCCTGTGCTATTTTAGTCAACAGTTCCTTCTGGTTCTCGAATCTGATTGGCTGAGAGCCTTTTCCAGACGTGCGATATTCCCCCAGTATCATCACTGGGACTGTTTCACCTTTTGTATCACTCCACTTTTAGCACTTCTCACAGAGAGTGTCATGGCGGATGAGCAAACCTCCATAATTTTGCAAAGTATTTGCACTTTTGTTGTGTCACGGAATGTAGTTGTAAGAGTTTTTTTAGGCGAGAATGTAGTTATTTAGACCTCATATGTGACATATATAAACATAGAGTATATTTGTTTAGACGTTTTCGCAGACACAAGCTCCAAACCGTCAGTGGCCGTCTAGCGCTTATGTATCCACAGAGAACAGCTTCATCTTGGCTAGTGCTTCGGGATTTCGCTGCTGGCTCTTATGTAGATAGTGGTTAAACATGAGATATAATTAATTGGGGAATGTCAAACAGGTAATCTTTGGGTTAAGGGTAAAATTAAGTTTATATTTAGTAGGGGTGGTGAAAAAAATCGATTATCGATTAATCGCGAGTATGTTATGGACGAGCATGAATCGATCATTACATTTTCAAAAATCGATTTTTTTATTTATCTAAACCTGACTCTACCACCGTGTGTGTGTGTGTGTGTGTGTGTGTGTGTGTGTGTGTGTGTGTGTGTGTGTGTGTGTGTGTGTGTGTGTGTGTGTGTGTGTGTGTTCATTAGATGAATGTAAATCTGTCGTTAATGCTGAGATGATTCTGAGGGAACACTCTAGAAATCCTCCTGCCTCGCATCCTCTGGAGCTCAGGCACATTAGCGCGTTAGCACGGCTCAGATTCGCGCACAAACACCGAATAAACGCCTTCAATCCGCAGATTTATGAGCACTTCAGATGAGCGAGAGCGACACACATCGACGCGCACATTCGCGGGAATTAAGGCGATCCTGAGGACGCGATGAGCGGATCTCACACACACACACACACACACACACACACACACACACAGCCGGACTGATGCTGGAAACACCGCCGCTCCGACCCGCGGCTCCCGCTCACGGAACCGAACGGGCCTCGACACTCCTCCGACACGAACCCGTTTTTCTTCTGTCGTTTTTCCCCCTTTTGTCTTTCTCACGTCAGGAAACGAACGAGAGGAGCTCGATCGTTCCACGCGTCGCGTTCCCGCCCCCCTCACGCGCGCACGCATCCATCACTCTTGACATTTTGTCACTGTGTTCTACAGTACAGTATATAAGCTGAAGCTACAGTAAGTTGTTCAAAAATGTTCATTTTGTCTTCTTAATGATTAAATTGGACAATTTTCTTCTAGAAAGACAAGGTGTTTGGAGAAAAAACTTCTTCTTTACCTTGACATGTTTCGACTGCAACCTGCAGTCTTCCTCCACCTGAACACGTTGTCTTTCTAGAAGAAAATTGTCCAATTTCTACAGTATGTTGGTTCTGATCTACTTCCTAAAGGAAATAAGCCTTTCATTTATTTGTTATTGTTTAGTTGATGAGTCACAACACAATGTGATGTATTCATTTCTGTGTAACTACACGACACTACACGACAAGTGCTTTGAGTTGTTGTTACTCAATAAACGAGTTAAGTAATTCAGTAGCTGACTTTTTTTTTATACTGCAATCACTTTGTAGTGTATTTTCGTTTACTGTTGTGAAATGGAAAATCAATAATCGCTAATCGAGAATCGTTAATAATCGAAAATCGACTGTAATCGAATCGGGACTTCAATAATCGTAATCGAATCGAATCGGGAAATCAGACAGATTAACCACCCCTAATATTTAGGCTATATTTAACTTAATCCTGTTCTAGAGCGCTCCTTTTGTACGTTTGACTGAATTGTTTGTTTGTGTTTACTTCCTATTGTCTTTTATTATGGCTATTGTTGTTAATTGAATTATTGTTGTTCAATAAATATTATTTTATATAAATAATATGCCGTATTTGGTATAGACCCTTTTCACAGACTGATGAAGCGTTTTAACGGTCATCAATATTGTAAATCCTGCAATTTTTGTGCTTTCTTACATACATACATACATATATATATATATATTTATTAGGGGTGTAACGGTACATGTATTCATATTGAACCGTTTCGGTACAGGGCTTTCGGTACGGTGCACGCGTGTACCGAACGGTTATGAATATAATCTTTAACAGTTAACAGTCGGCTTGTTGTAAGCGCAGAACACACTTCAATCCCAGTTCCCACACGAACATATAAAGTATTCAGTCCATTTTATCACGAAATTCAAACGATAAATGCCGTTTTAACGCTCTTTAATGTGATGTGACTGATAGACGCGTATCAGTTCAACTTAAAGCGGCAGCGCGCGAGTCAATGCGATCATCTCTTCCTAAAGAATAAACATGAATTAATATCTTAAGGTATGTTGAGGATACATTACAACTTACTGAAATGTATCATATGTCGTGTAATCGCTCCATCTGTGTTTCAACCGCGGAAAGACAATAAAACTGCTTGTAAACAATGTCATGCAGAATCACGTTTACTCAGAAGTCCTTCAGTGTCCACAGCTGTTAGCTCACTAGAGAAATCAACTCTTTCACTGAATACATGCACTATATTAGCCGTTATATTCATTATATTAGCCTATATATATTCATTATATACTACTTAGCCTGTTAGTGATGTCTTGTTTATTTAATATATGTTTAAATAAACCTGTCATGAAAATTACAGCTACTAAATAATTATATTTCAACAACAAATAAAAATAATTAGATTTAGAAGTTAATGCAAAAACTGCCTTATGTGAAGCTTATGAGTGTTGATTATTATATCTAAAAATAAATAGCAACTGAATTTAGGCTAATAGTTTGGGCTCTACTGTTAATCTTTAATAGCAATATGCAAGTAAGGGCTCCCTATATAGTTTACAGCATTATCTTTAAGAAACTTTTAGTTATAATTTATTTCATTTAAGGACAGACACAATTTTTTTCATTAAACCGCTGTTGAATAAAAATTAAGAAAAAGCAATTTTGTAAAACTGCTGTACCAAATCCATACCGAACCGGGGCTTCAAAACCGAGGTACGTACCGAACCGTCAGTTTTGTGTACTGTTACACCCCTAATAAATATATATATATATATATATATATATATATATATATATATATATATATATATATATATATACATACATACACACACACACACACACACACACACACACACACACACACACACACACACACACACACACACACACACACACACACACACACACACACACACACACAGTATATATACATTTATAATACTAATACTTTGTAATTTATTACTTTTGAATCAAATTACAAAAAACAAGTTACCACTGTTGTGAGGGTGTTTCTAATACAGCATCTATGGGAGTGATGGTAAAAATTTACATATTTGACTGCCGTTATTAATCTCACTCTATTTTTCCCTCTTTTTGAAAGTTTCTGAACTGGTGTGAGTGAGTGGAGGCGGGGATAATTAGCATATTCATGTATTCGCATGCACTAAATGAAGCAAAGGTGTAGAGTTACATTCAAGCTATTTTAAGGCATGAAGATTTTTTTTTCACAAGAAAAACGTTTAAATATGTCTTTTCTGCATTTTAAGGGATACAATTATTGACCATAGGGGGACTTAAATTATTTTGTGTAGTCACATTTGGTTATTAATTGCCTCCTAAACAACTCTTATTAGATTAGTCTTAATGAAATGATTAAAACAGTCATCTATGACCATCTGTTAAACAAGCTATGCATATTCGGATGGTTATGGATATGTCCTCTTTATGTATGACTTCCATCTTTCATTCATTCCCACTATATCTCTCTTTCTACATATTGATGTCATGCATTAGACTGCACAGAGCAGGTTGTACATGGTTTTGTTTTCAAGTATTCCTGGACATGCATAAATGCAACAGTTCTGCCAGCGAAGCACATGACAAGCCCATGTGCTTCAACGTGTTATGTGATCAAAGTGATTTTGCGTAGGATAGAGAGTGTTATACTCGTACTAAAGTTAAATGATCAGAGTCTAAGGAGTAACATAACAGTTTAACATAAACAGTTATTATTCCTGGGTCTGTCACAAACTTAGGCAAAATTTTTAATGGAGTTGGTCATTTTGAAGCTCAAACTGCATGGATGCACCCAAAACCTGATCTTTTACTCAGAAATCAGGGTAACATTTTAGTTTAGGGTCAAATTCTCACTATTAACTATTGCTTATTAGCATGCACATTGCTAGCATATTGGCTGTTTATTAGAACTTAATAAGAACATATTAATGCCTTATTCTGCATGATCATATTCTGCATCCCTTAATCCTACCTACCCAATACCTAAACTTAACGTAACTTAACTACACTGTAAACCCTAACCTTAAAAATAATTAACTGGTTTGAGTAGAGCCAACTCAAATTAAACAAATTAGTTCAAACTAATTCACTTTCATGAGTATTTTGAACTTTCTTTTGAGTTCTCAAAACTGACACATTTTAAGTAATCTAAATTGTTTCATTTTTGTGAGTTTTATGAACTTGAATTTAACTGAAACTGGGCTGGGGCTTTTATTTCCCAGCATGCTTTGACAGTAAATGCCAAAATTAAGTGTTATATTATGTTTTTGTGCAAGATTGACATTAAGTGTGAGATTTAGTAGTGTTTAATGTTTTGTTATGCTAGTTTAGAAGAGTTTATTTTACCATCATGGTGACATGTGGAACATGAGCTTAGTTTGAGAACAGATATTATAACAGATGTATTATATTGCTGTCCTCATTCGGCAACTGATTGCCTCAATGTTTTTGAGTTTTGCCAACTTATTCGGGTTTACAGAAAGCAGTAATTGGAAGTTTATTGAGGCAAAAGACGTAGTTAATAGTGAGAATTGGACCCTAAAGTATGACCAAAATCATACCAATCTGGAATCAGTTTAGCTCTTGAAATATAGGGGTTTAAGTGGGATTATAGTTATAGATCAGCGGAAAATCCTACCCTTCCTTCTACTCATGCTAAATGCTCACCAAGCTGGCAAGCCTTGGCCTAGTCAGTAAGCTTGTTTGAAAAAAGGGAGGAGCAGAGCCATCTCTGTCTCAAGTTACTCTATTATAATCCCTGCAAAGGTCAGCAGGAAACAACAGGCTTATAGGAAATCAGAGAAGGTGAGTTATTTTGCAATCGGTGCCGCCTTTTTATTATTTACCTCCTCCTATGAAAGATCAGTGAATGGTAAGCCCCGCCATTTAGGTATTACTTATGTGGCAAAAGGTTTAGCCTTGAGGAAGCACAGGTGCTACTGTAATTGTGAGTTTCAGATCCCACTGACAGGCCACCTTAAAACCTGCCTATTACCAGGACCTATCAAAGAAATGCCTCTGTAAGGGAAAAAGGAAGCCACATTGATTTACAAGGTGTACTTTTCATAAGGAAATAGTTTTAAAAGCCAGCCTTATTTGACTGATATAAATATGTTTTCAACTGCCACAAGAGCAATTGTTTAGTGTTTTCTCCATCAATTTAAGTAATCAACATTTGTATATTGCATTTCAAAATCTTGTTACATAAAGGCTACGTGTCACAGTGTAATGGCAATCAAGCCGCTCAAGATGAGACAAGGAAAAATGGAGGCCATTACGGAAATGAGGAACCTTTTAAGACTGCCGTGCTTTGATTCAGTCACAGCTGTTCTCATCATGAATAAATGATTATTTGTTGACTGAACACCTAAAATTATGCTTCCTGTCGAGAACAAAAGACCACAAGACTGATATGGTTTTTAGTGTTTAATAAAAAAAGAAATCTTTGGCAGATAAACATATTTGGAAATAAATAACACTTAATTTAATACATACAAATACATGCATGCTCACACTCACACACAATAAATTAAGCAATTTGGATCAGTTGGGTTTATAATGTGACAATGCTAGTGAGAGGAAGATCACAGTTGCCCAGAATATAGTCTCTTTTCATTGTGGACATCTTGTTCACGACTTTGAATCGAAGTGTCCTCTGGCAGAGATCATCTTCTGATATGCCGTCAAAGAAAAAGTCCTCATTGAAGATTGGATTGCGGCTCTTTCTGATGACCGTGCTCCGCTGTTTCTGGACTTTTCCAGGCATGAGAGAAAGGCTAATGCTGCAGTTAATGCTTTTAGGATCCACAGACAGAGCATACAGGCCTTCTGCGCTAATGAGGCGGACACGCAGTCTCTGGTTTTCAGGGCAATACTCTGCTGACAACCGCAAGGTCCCATCCCTTCCTACAGGCACCAAATTCTCTTTCATCACCCTGTCCCGGTGCAGAACCAAGTCCATGGGGAAGATAGCCGGAGGTGCCAAGCTGAAACCACACTGGAGAGGTTCTACAAGTGTGTCAGATGCTCTCCTCATGATGTTGGGACTGTTGTCCGTGGAGCTGCTCTCATCCGTCGATAAGGAATTGTTTCTGGACATGGCAGCCTTCCGGAGGTTGCTGTACAGGATTTTTTCATGGTTAAGTGCATTGAGGAGAGAAGATTTTGGTGGGCATCTGTTCAATAGAGGAGAACTGAAGGGGGAGGATTCTGCAGAGGAGGTAGTATCGCTATCCAGAGTTCCCTGTCGGTGCAGGGTGAAGCCTTTTGGAGAAAGTCTGGAAGTAAGAGTGTTCAGACTAAAGGAAGAAGGGGACATTGAAGATGGCAAGATGGGAGAAGATGGCATGGAAGATTTGGAGCAAGTGCTCGACCTACTCCGGGGAAGAACCAAGGGGATTCCACTCGAGTTAGGGTCGTTGTGGAAGAGGGACTCCTTTCTCCTGGTGTGGGGACTTTCCAGCAAAGTGCAAAAGCCATAGCAGGTTTGAGCTTTAGCTAAGTGGGGCAGGGAAAGCGCAGCCTGGCTTTGAGGATCGGCATTGGTGGTTTCCTCATCACTACAGCCATTGTCATATGGCCCATCGTCAACACTCTCCACCTGGATGATATGGTTATTGGATAGCTCTCTGTTATTGACCTCTCTCTTTGGACTTCCGTTCTCACATGGAGACACTCGGATACATGGAGTCGGCCTTCCCTGCTCAATACTCTTGCCCTCCACTGGGCTTGAGATCTTGGGGGGAATGCAGAACTCCGGGATGGTGTCCGGGGTAATGATGTTTGGACACAGCAAGACTTTCTTGGCTTTGTCAATGGATGACTTGTCTCCAAACATGATGTCTCCGATTTTGAAGCTGTATTCCATAATTGGAATCGGCAGGTTGGTCCTTTCGACGGACACTCTGATCTTCTCTACCACCCACATGGGAATTCAGTTTGGACGGACACTGCAAAAATGGAAGGATCTGTGGTTATAAGTCTGGTCCATTTAGTTTTATTCCAAAATTGTGCAATAGTTTGTATGACTTTCTATCTTCTAGCAAAAACATTTTGTACGCTGCTTACCTTGTGTGCTTGATTCTCCGGTGCAGTAATTGAGCGTCTGTTCTGACAGGTCCTTTTTGCTGCATTAAACAAGGTCTTCAGGGTGATAGCCAAGAGTCTCTAACCAGCAGGCTCAGACTCTCTACTGTTAGACAGGCTCTGTGACACATGTGAAGGGCTCTTGGCCTTTTATACAGAAAAGCACTGTGGGAGGAGAGAAGGGCTATTCGATCACACCCACGAGTGGTAAGAGAGGGCTGCCCTGCTTTCAAGGCTACTGGTTCCTATAGAAACTCGCAAGCCACAAAACTTTAATCTAAGTAACCCAAGACTAGGAAAGGTAAAGGCCAGTCTGATATGCAAAATTGCAATGAAATCCACCCCTAAGACGTGTGTGTGTTTGAGTTTCCATTACTCGGTGCGAGAATTGTAATATTAGATGTGGGTTTCAGGTTAATGATAACTAAAAATGATGCAAATCCAAATGCCTCTGGCACTTTTTCATGCAAAGATGACAATATTAGTTATACCAATGACGGAATACAGGCTTTGATGTATCTGGGTCAGCAAATACTAAGGTCTAAAGCAAATTTACTGAGGTTACAAACTCATACACAAGCTAGGCACAATAATCCCTAGTTACACCCTATAAAAGTATAATGGAAAGGGGCCTACTGATTGTGTGATGGTCTAAGACAAATTAGTGTTTATAATGAAACTTTTTTTACAGTTCTTATTCATAGATATATTTATATTGTCAGAACCATATATTATTCATATTGCTGGAACCACATAATGCAACAATCAAGCAAAAAAAATAAAATAATATTTTGATAAATGCCCTTATTGTGTACATATATGTTTTTATATTGAAATTATGTTTTCAAAAAATCCTGCATGTAATTCATTTCTGTAATCTACATCTATAAATACACTGTTGACACTTACCTTACACTCACCCATACCACCAATGCAATATTTAAATTCAATATGAACACAATAAGTACATTGTACTTATTTTTTTATGCAAGTGCATAAGGACACCCAATATACTGTAAAGTGTGAATGTTTATAGATCAAAGAATAGCGGGCATATGAGAGTGATTTATCATCCTCAAAATAAATGATTACATGCACAATCTTAGCCTTATTATGCTTAATAACCCGACAATCATGAAAATATACAAAAAAATATAACTTTAGAAACATAAATATAGAGGAGCGCTATCTTGGCTAGACATTGATCGAAATAACAAACGCAGACAAATACAGACATTTCAACAATGCCCTCTTGTGGCAGGATACAGAGGAGTTTTGCGAAATTTGAATGCTGGATCTGCTGTAATATTCACTCAATATTCTCTGTAATATATTAGTCTATTTACTTGTATAAAATGTGTGCAGTTTAGCCTCTGGTAAGTACCTTCGCAAAGGTGATTTACAGTATCTATCTCATACTACAGCTGTCTAAGACGTCATGCTTGATATTTATGTCTTTGTTTACTGTTAGCTCATGGTCAAAGTTCGAGGGGGGTATTGTAGTAACCTAAGAGAATCAGAGGTGGACAGACGTAATGATCCTAGAGTGTAGTGATGCCTTTTTGATGGTTTCTAAGAACTGTTGTAATCACACTGAGTAATATTTAAGGCCTTAACAGCAGGAAAGGCTTACTCTAATGTTTGAAAAGCATGAAGTAAACAAGTGCTTCAATGTTGATAAAACTTTTTAAATAGCACTTAGAAGTCATTTAGAGATTATGAACAGCTGTACAGGAAATAATTGACATATAGGATTGTGTGATACACGCCGCCGCAAAAGTCACCCCATGCGGATTCCAGACTAGTTTTGGTGGCTTTTCTTAAAATTAGTACACTTGAATTAAGAAGATAGCACTGCATTTGCCCAGATAGACACCAAAAGGTGACTTTTAAATACACTTTTAACTATCCAATTTTCTAATTATTCCATTTCAGTGTGTCAACAAAAGACCAGTGTTAATCTTTATGGTAAAATGGTCATTATTTAAGTTTAGAGTTTGGCATTTTTATTGAAAAGGGGAAGGAAAAAAAGCATTCTCTTTTTTAAATCAATTTGACACGATACACTTATTGCAGTACTTCACCTTAACCCATCATAAATGCCACCAAACCTGCCGCTAACCTCACCTGTATCCCACCTCATTAGCAGTAACAGTGTTATGCGGTACAACATCAACACAAGTACATTGTACCTAACAACTATTATTTTATGTATTTACAGAGCATTTAAAGACACCCAATATAAATTGTGACCAAAAATTAAAAAACCAGCACAGAGCGAAACTAAGACTGGATTCTTCTACTACACAAAGTTTATATGGATACAAATAATTATGAGTAAATAGGATTTAAATACAGTGCATTTTTACAACCACTGGACACACTCACACAGACACACACTTGTATATGTGGTTTACGGGGACTCTCCACAGGTGTAATGGTTTTTATAATGTACAAACTCTATATTCTATCCCCCTACAATAACCCTACCCTTAAACATACCCATCACACAAAACGTACTGCATTTTTAAAAATAAAAACAACAACAGTTTAGTATGTTTTTTAAGCCATTTGGTTTACAAGGACACCCCTGTATCCTCGTAAACCATGTTTACGTTGTAATATCCATGTCATAATACACATTTGTGTCCTCATAAACCACAAATGCGCATTGGCGCCATTGTTCTGTGGCTGCTATCGCATCATTCAAGTGGATGCTGCACACTTGTAGTGGTCATGATTGATGTAGTTATGATTGTAAAGCGCTTTGGATATATAGTAGTACAAAGCTCTATATACACAGATCAGGCTTTAGATTATGATCTCGGAGGAGCATGTTTGTTAAAATAGGTATAATGTACAGTGAGCCAGTCATTGCAAAATAAACCCTGACAAATGGGTTTGCATCACCCTAAAGGGGTTTATTCCAGTTAAATTTTCTTCCAAATGTTGGTTTGGTTATATACACACACACACACACACACACACACACACACACACACACACACACACACACACACACACACACACAGTTAAATATGCAGTCATTATAAAATACACTATAAATATATTTTATCTTTAAAGCCTATATACACTGATTAGGCGTAACATCACTGCACCTGTTAGTGGGTGGGATATATTAGGCAGCAAGTGGACATTTTGTCCTCAAAGTTGATACAAACAGGAAAAATGGGCAAGTGTAAGGATTTGAGCGAGTTTGACAAGGGCCAAATTGTGATGGCTAGACGACTGGGTCAGAGCATCTCCAAAACTGCAGCTCTTGTGGGGTGTTCCCGGTCTGCAGTGGTCAGTATCTATCAAAAGTGCTCAAAGGAAGAGACAGCGGTGAACCGGTGACAGGGTCATGGGCGGCCAAGGCTCATTGATGCACGTGGGGAGCGAAGGCTGGCCTGTGTGGTCCGATCAAACAGACGAGCTACTGTAGCTCAAACTGCTTAAGAAGTGAATGCTGGTTCTGATAGAAAGGTGTCAGAATACACAGTGCATCACAATTTTTTTCAGTATGGGGCTGCATAGCTGCAGACCAGTCAGGGTGCCCATGCTGACCCCTGCCCACCACCAAAAGCGACACCGGTGGGCACGTGAGCATCAGAACTGGACCACGGAGCAATGGAAGAAGGTGGCCTGGTCTTATGAATCACGTTTTCCTTTACACGTGGATGGCCGGGTGTGTGTGCGTGTCACTTACCTAGGGAACTATGGGAAGAAGGCAAGCCGGCGGAGGCAGTGTGACGCTTTGGGCAATGTTCTGCTGGGAAACCTTGGGTTCTGCCATCCATGTGAACGTTGACACGTACCACCTACCTAAGCATTGTTGCAGACCATGTACACCCTTTCATGGAAACGGTATTCCCTGGTGGCTGTGGCTCTTTCAGCAGGATAATGCTCCCTCCCACAAAGCAAAAATGGTTCAGGAATGGTTAGAGGAGCACAACAACGAGTTTTGCTCCAAATTCCCCAGATCTCAATCCAATCGAGCATCTGTGGGATGTGCTGAACAAACAAGTCCGATCCATGGAGGCCCCACCTCCCAACTTACAGGACTTAAAGGATCTGCTGCTAACATCTTGGTGCCTCGCTATACACGCTAAACCATAGGCATGATTTTATACTGTACAAACTGTATATTCGATTTCGATCCCCTTGCACTTAACACAAAAAACCCCACAGTTTAGTAGCCATTTGTTTTACGAGGACACTCCTGCATGTTTACGTTGTAATACCCATGTCATTATACACATTTGTGTCTCCATAAAACATATACTGTATACCAGAACACACACACGCACACGTTGGGTTTTCATGTTTTATGGGGACTTTCTATAGACATGTATAGTACAAACTTGATATACTATCCCCTAACCCTATACCATCACAGAAAACGTTCTGCATTTTCAAAAAAATTAAAATAAATAAATAATAAATAAATAAATAATTATGTGTGATTTATAAGCTGTTCACACACACACACACACACACACACACACACACACACACACACACACACACACACACACACACACACACACACACACACACACACACACACACACACACACACACACATTCACAGTTCCTCCTGTTTTTCGTCCCGTCCCTGCGAGCAGCATCTGGTTTTAATGATTATCATGGGTCCCCATGTAATGAACATCATGTGTTTTAGGGTCAAGGTCACCTTTAAATGTGACCTCACAATACCATCCTGAGAACTGTTTCACTATACGGCTTCAAAAATAACCCATTAAAGGAAAAGAGGGCCTCAAACTGTATATTTATAAAGCACGGAAAACAGGGCAGGATTTGAAACCTGCGCTTTTTAGTGTGAACACTAGAGGACAGCATCCTGTCAGTTATGGTGACTAAAGCTTATTCGTCAAATGACTCTTGGAGGTCAAAGGGACATGAGGATAAGCTGGCTGTGCTGGTGACTGCCTCTTTATTTACATTTCCTTTGTTTTGGTTAATCCATAATATATGTTGAAATACAGCAGTCAATATAGTCGGTCATGTGTACGTAAATAGTATCTGTCAAGTATATACACAATGTCAAGTACAGCGGTAGTGACAGTGAAGTAGAAGTATATGGTATGCAATAAATTAATATATATATATATATATATATATATATATATATATATATATATATATATATATATATATATATATATATATATATATATATATATATATATATATAGCATTTAGATTTGTTTTCCTTTGGTCCATCTGTGAGTCCTACTCTCACACACACCTTTTAGCTCGTTTCTTTTGCGTTTGACAGTACATAACCTCTAATAATACATCTAATTTTCTGCTCTATTAGCCTCATTAGCTGTGCTTGCATATTCATCATGTACACAAGCAGCAGTTCAAGCTTCATCACCACGACAACACTAACAGTTACAGCCACTGATCCAGATGAGCTACAATGTGCGCGCACACACACACACACACAGAGACGAGCAGAATCTAAATCATAGCTTATGTCCGATATGCTTCAGGAGAAATTCTCGATACATACTTCACAATGTCGCTGGCTGGTCATTGCAATAAAGGTCACTCTGAGTATACAAGACAGACTGCAGACAGACATCTGTGAAGTCTTCTGGGACCGGCCTATAAATGTTTGATGACAGCTCTCTCAGAGTATCACTAACATACAGAACCAGAGAATCGCTCTAAAAGAAACAGTTGACTTGAAGTCCCCATTTTTTCCTTTTACATCTGAATTATAAAAGTGACACTCAAAATGTTACAGACACACACCAAACATTTTCGCACAAAGTATTATGCATTTGTGAGTAGATTATCTCAGTCAGTACATTGTCTCCGATTGGCATATTTAGTCGCAGTAACAGTAGCCTCATAAATCATAAAAAAACCATGGTACAGTGAAGGTATCAGTTGGTAATATCACAGTATTTCTACTGATGCACTGATATTTGGAGAATATTAGCATCTGCTGAAAGCAGAAATGGAAATATTACATTATTTCCACAAATGTACAGACAGTTTTTGTGGGTATAATATTATGTAAAATATTAAAAAATGATATGATACTTATTTGACAGTATATGACAGTATTTGATACTGATATTTAGAGACGACCGATATAATGCCAGTATATACTGTAAAATACAGTAGGCCTACATATTTTATATATATAAATAATAAAATATATAGTAAATTATGTAATTTATATAAAATAAATGTATAAAATAATATGTATATTACAATTTAATGATAGCAAATTAGATGTAGTAATATATACATATATACACACACATATATATATATATATACACACACATATATATATATATATATATATATATATATATAGACACACACACACACACACACACACACACACACACACACACACACACACACACACACACACACACACACACACACACACACACACACACACACACACACACTTTTTACTTCTTTCTATTTTGCATTCGGCAGTACATAACCTATATAAGTAGTATTCCTTCATTATACACATTTAAAGGTCCAGATTTAGAGAACACCTCAAGCTGCACGGGAAAACACACACACACACACACACACACACACACACACACACACACACACACACACACACACACACACACACACACACACACACACACACACACACACACACATTCAGTTTAATGCATGGGTGTGTAACACTGATAGTAGGCAACGAATCGTTCAATAATCGCACTTCAGCTGAAGGACTTATCTCAACATCATATTGCCTCGATGGGAGACCCTAGTAACAAGAGGGGCGGGGCTTCGTGTTCCAGAGGCAGGACCGCAGTTCAGCTCGCGCTGCCTCTAAATCAACTCAATCATCTCTCGCGCACGAGAGCGCGTGCTGCCTTTTAGGTAAGAAATCGTGATTTTCTTCTCTTGTTCTTGTTCGCAAACGAACCGTTTGGATGCATCGCACGTGTAGTTCTTCTTTTGTTGGGAGTTCAAGCCGCTTTGGTGTTGATTTATGGTGGACATGTTATGATGGAGCCTAATGAATGGGCGGTGTTGAGTCTCGTGCGGCGTGATGTTTGAATTCTGCAATCTGTCAGTGAATTTGAAGCCTGTGATTTATTCCTCTTTGCATGTGAGTGGATTGACCGTGCATAATGATTATCTATCAGAATTCTGCTGGTTGACATTTCTAAACGTGTTATTATTTTTATAAATTCAAGGATCATTTCAGCTATTTTCAGAGCATGTAGAGTTGCTTGACACAGTTTTACCTTTTCTGGATGGGTTGTAGTTAGTCGCGCTGATTTTAGGGAGCATGAAGTCCTACGGCGTATTGACATCGAGGAACGGGGTCGCGAAGCCTCCCTCTCTCAAATGATGGATGGATTTCTTTAGACATGATATACGGCCTATTTAGATGCAAGGTGCCAACGCACGCTGTTTGCAAATTGCTTAAATGTGGCGATGTGAACGAATCGTTTTTTATTCGGATCTTTTCAATGAACCGGCTCAACAAACTGGTCTGAATGAATCGGTCCGAGCGCCTTTCGAGTCAATAACTCGGCTACTTATTGAACCGATAACCGTGCCTGAATTGAGAATAGAATAGCCTACTTGAGTACTGTAGGATGCCTTGTCTTTATATTACAGCAGCAGTAAGTGTAGTATGCTAGTATCCCATTCCATTCGAATTCAGCGCGTTAACTTCGAACAAGAACGACACAATCGAACCACTCACTGGCTCAGAAGAACCATTTGCTTCGAACACGCTCGATTCGTAATGAGTCGAACATCGATGAGAGAGCTGATTGGGTCAGAGCATTTTGAAGGGAACCCAGAATAGTATTGACTGGGCCAAATGTAAGTTACTTTAGGCCTAAATAAAAATAAAACTACATTTTAGAATTATTCCTAGGTTTTTGGCCCGATCTGTACCAAATTCACCATAAATGTAGTCTTGAGTGCCAATGTCAAAAATGATCAGTTGAATTTTGAAATGAAGCTGATGAGATATAAAAGGGTGTGGCCTATTAATTTTTTTTGACATATTCACATGCCATAATAAATACTTACCATATCATAGTACATGCCATAACTCTGAGGACACTGAGGTCAGTTGATGTTTTTTGAATATATATATATATATATATATATATATATATATATATATATATATATATATATATATATATATATATATATATATATTAAAATCCTACCATAAGCCAATCAGATTTTTCCTGTATTTTATTAAGATTTATTAATAAAGTTACTTATTGTCACTCATTTCGTTTGTCCAGTTGTCCTAACTAAATAAATAATACGCCTAACAGTACAGTATAGAAAAAATAGTGAGTAGAATAAATAATGTGACGTAACAATTGAAACTAAAATAATATTTTACACATAATATGAACTTTCCACAGTAGAAACTGAATATTTATATTTGAAAAATGTTTTGGTATAGGCCTAACATTTTTGTTATTTTTCTGTTAATGTCCTTAAAGCTGTCATTTTGTATGTAGAACATGACAATTTGTAGATAAATTTTACCTGTCGTTATATTAATTTCTCTAATGAGCCCAATAGTTGCTTAATAGCAAAAACATCATGTTATATCAGATCTCCCAGTAAATCTGTACAGGCAAAAAAACCTATCACAAGATGATGCACTGAATCCTCAATACAAAATGCATTCGTGCCTTCAACATAATGTAGTCATATTTGCTTTAGCGTTACACACACATCTGTTTTTCAGCAAGCAATATAAAAAGAGAGACATGGTATTTGCACTTAAAGTCTTTAACGGCAGTCTTCTCGACAGTTAATAGCCTGAAATGGATTATTGTCTTAGGTAATCACACATAAATGGATATATGGACTATGTGGAAGTCATATTCATTTATCCGGCAGTTCAGGCTCTTTGCAGAAATCCGTGTTTTCCTCTAGTGCAGCGCCACACCCCTTGGAATCCGTACTGTACTTCAAAGGCACGGCAACTCGCGATGCATGAATGTTACGTGCATATCAGTATATAAGGGACTGAACTAGCAAGGATGAACATATGGGTCTTCTAGGCAAAATCACCTTATGCTGCATCAATAGACCTGGATAATATGGTGTGATCAATACAGTTTAAGTGTAATCTGAAAGATTGAAAGTGCATTTAATTTATACATCACCACCTTCACATACGCGAGCGGCATTGATTGAGGCAGGATGGCGCATACAATGTGACTGTGACACACTTTAATATGCACTTTGACCTAGTTTTAACAATCTATTAACATCATCAATCAATCATGGCCTTGGTTCTACCAGCTTAGTTACTTAAAAAAAAACAACAACCGGATTTGTGTTGACCCGAAATGTGTTAACTTTCATATTTATTTAGCATAAATTGCTTTGCCATTTTCGAATCTGTGTCAGATGGTACACTGAGGGAAGTCGCCGTCACTACTGCAAGGAAAAGGATATTAGCACTGCTGTTTGACAGGAAAAAGGGATGTTTCTGCATGCGCTGGACTTTGTCACAGTCATATGAGGTCAAGCTGGTGACCTCTTAGTATTTTTATATTTATATATATTTAATTTATGCATTTGGCAGATGCTTTTATCCAAAGCCATTTACAGTGGCCTTATTACAGGGACAATCCTCCTGGAGCAACATGGAGTAAAGTGCCTTGCTCAAGGACACACTGGTGGTGACCGCTGGGATCGAACCAGCAACCTTCTGCATATCAGTTCCATGGTTTAACCCACTGGACCACCATCTCATTTTTGTTCTTAAGGAGACACATACATTTTTATATTATAGCGAATCCATCGGATGTCTATTGCAGCAACACTCCAAAGTAATTAGCATGAAATGGGACGGCGTTTGACAGAGCATGAAATCCTAATGATGTGTTTACATACAGTGCAAGTTAGACACTTATGGTAACATGAAAAGCATAATTTAGCAGGACCATTTATTAAAAAAGATATAATTTTAATTTATTGCACCGATAGGATTTTTTGGGGCCGAAACCAATACCAATTTTAACAAACAATTATTGGCCGATATTTGCACTTGCCTTCTTATTGGAATTTTTTTCATTAAAATAGATAGTGTTTTGTATAGATTTTTTATTTTTTTTTACTATCTTAAAGGTCCCATGGCATGAAATTTTCATTTTATGAGGTTTTTCAACATTAATATGAGTTCCCCTAGCCTGAATATTGTCCCCAAGTGGATAGAAATGTTGATCGGTGTAAACCCGAGTTCTGGCTGTCTCTCTCTGCCTTTGAGAAAATGACAGGCCAGACGAGCCAATCCTGAAGTCTCCTGTTTTGACGTCCAAGCAGGAACGGTTACCTCCCTTTCCTCCGCCCAGAGAATCTGGCACGCCCATGCAAACGCTCAAGAGATCATTCCTTGTGAACGAGTGAATGCTGGCAGTTTCTCAGTGTTTGGATGTACAAATGAAAACAGAAGTCTTTTTTCAGTTCCTTCTGATCTGTGATCAGAAATTTCTGATGTGTAGCTAATTATTTATTATTCGTGCACACAATGCGGCTTCTATCTCTCCTGACAGAACGGTGTTTTCGTGTTTTCTATCTTGTGAGTCAGTGTTTTTGTACGTCCTCGTCGCGTCTACCGGTTCTAAAATGTGCATACAGGCATGAGTTTCTGCTCAACATCGGCCTCACACACGCCGAAGCTCGGGCTGCACTGGCCGTTGGCCTTCAACATCCCCGACCCCCAGTACTGCATCTGGCCCACAGCGGAGGCACCAAACGCGGCGTGAGATTAAGCAGAAGGGGGGTAAGTTAAGCGTGAGCATATTCGGGCTAGCAGCCTAGCCCCACAATAAACTGGATTACATTCGATTACTGCTGTTGTGTCTTTGTTTGCGCTGTGTACTCAACGCGCGTCACTGACGCTTTTATTTTATTTTAAAAATAATGCTATTATCAACACTTACTTTTAACTCGTTCATCTCGACAGCTGTAATGGTACATTGCATGTGTTACAAAGTTGGTAATAATGATGAAGACGGACTCGGTGTGACTGGGACTCGTGTTTATTCAGAACTCTCAGATACAAACACAATAAACTCGCGCTGACTGACAGCGCTCTCATAACTCAGTAGGTACTATAAATAACTTTGTAAGCGATCACTGAGCTCCGTCTCTGGTACGTTAGTGATGTCCGGTTCGCGAACGATCTTTCTTTTGAACCAGTTCTTTTTAGTGAACCGAATCAGTTCACCAAATCGGACTGAATCGTTCTAAACGGTTCGCGTCTCCAGTCAGCGCTGATCCATAATTTACTAAAGTTACTAACTTTCTGACATGAGTAGGGTTGGGAATCGTCAGAAATTTTCCGGTTCCGATTCCGGTTCCGCCTAACGGTTCCGGTTCCGATTCCGGTTCCATTAAAATTATTAAACAAATAATGGTAAAGGAAAAAGGCACAATACGCAACTCAAACAATCCTTTTTGTGTTTATTACTTAGTCTTAAATGAATTTACAGGTTATTATATTTATTAATTAATAACTAATTATTAATTAGTTGTATATTATTAATTTAATAGTAATTCAGTTATTCAGTGAACTTGTAATAATACATGGTAATTCAGCATTACAAAGGTAATTACAAAGGTAATTGTGCCTAAACACTTACCTAAACCATGGGGACTCAACGGTGGAAAAAGGATGTAGGCCTTTCACTATAAATTTGGTAACAGCCCTGTGGCACTCATCTATTCTCTCTGCCGTCATTTTCCCTTTACTCGCTAAAGTAAACGGATTTACCATCTCCGAAGTTCCAGGAGTTGCACATTGTTTAACATCTGAAAAAACGTAAATAATATTTTTATATATATATTGATAGTCTATAGTTTATTACTACTGAAATAACCTATTTACCCGTTTATGAATTCCTACCTGACGATGGAGATGTGCAAGGTGCAGCAGTCTTCCTCAAACAGTTAAAAACATTGTTTTGAGGTTGATGCCATGCTGTAGCAAATGTTTATTCATATTGCTAGTGCAGCCTCCTTTACATGTTATTACCTTTTCACATGTATTACATTTTGCTTCATCATTATTAATTCTTTGGAAATGAATCCATACTTGTGATCTCTTCGCCATGCTGGTGGTCAACGCGTAAATATCTGACGCAAATCCATAAATGTGTAGCGCGAGGGCTTTCAGTGCTGAACTGCGTTAATTGGTTGCACTCCTGGAAACGGCAGGCAACGTAATTAATATTCATGATGAGGTGAGCTGTCGCTCGCTATTAAAGGGTACGCGCCCAGCTCTTCACACACACATTGCACCAGAACCGTTTTCGGAACCGAAACTTATGAACTTCGCGCGGTTCCGGTTTTTTTCAAAAATCACTATCGGTTCTGCATAAGAACCGGTTCTCGGTTCCCAACCCTAGACATGAGTGACAGTCCCTCCGACTAGAAATAGACTAATAACCTGAAGTATATGCTAGTGACTACAACAGTTCAGACATGCTGAGAACTGATGTGAAGTGAACTCAGGTCCATCCGTCTCTCTGGCAGCAGCTCGTGCCTGCTCGTGCCTGCTCGTGCCTCGTAGACCAAGTTAAACCACGCCCCCTCCGCTCATTTAAAATACAAAGATGTCAGCCAATCACAACAGTGGGCGTTTTTACTGAAGTCTCACAGCAGACAAGCCTCTTGAAGCAGGGCATTCAGCCACAGGGAAAACAGCAGTATTGAAAAAATGCCTTTTATTTCTAAATTATGGCATTTTATGATGTAAAAGTCATACTAACAATATAAGTACACCTCAGGAAACATTATAAAATAATAGAAAAATGCCATGCCATGGGACCTTTAAAGCCTACTAGCTAGTTTATTGCTGCATTATCAAATAATTTCTAATGAACATCCATTTAACATTCAGCAGGCCATCACGAATACATAAATACAACAGAACAAAGATTCATATGAAATTTTTAGGTAGGTTCACCAGTTTCTAGGTAAACAAATGTTAAATAACACTGTAGGGATGTCACAGTACCAAAATTTGAGTAGTCGGTACCAATACCATAACAAATTTACGGTACTCTGTAGGGATGCACCGGTTGACCGGCCAAAAATCGGAACTGGACGGTTTTTGCTTCTAGCGTGCGATCGGCAACCGGCCGGTTTTCTTTGTATTTTTCTGCCGATTTTTCCGGAAGTGCGCCCGCGTGCACATACGCCTATATCGCAATAATTCGCGAACATGTCACTTGTGTGTTACAAACGGAAACTGGAGAACTGAGGGAAGAGACGAGATCTGCTGAAGGGAATGAAGAGCCGCTTTCCTGCGCAAGCTGAAGTTGCGCGAGCTTACCTCTCCGCGCCCTGCGCAAATGTAGATAGTGAGCGTTTGTTCAGCTCAGCTTCTCACGTGTTGGATCGGATGAGAACGAAACAGACTAACTTGTGACAAAGCCGAAATACTTATTTTTGTAAAGAAGAACATGCATGCACTTTTGAAATGAAATACTATCAGTTCTGTATCAGATGATACTTTTTATTTTACCTTAAAATTACATTGACTTAATTTGATTTAAAAAGCACCTGCTGTAGCATCTTAGTTTTTTTCGTTGCACTAAACATTATTTGATTTAACATTTTGGAAAAATTATATACTTTGGTTTTATTTAATTTCACTGGTAAACACTTTTTTTTCTTTACACTGAGTTTAAAAACAAATGCTGATTTAAGTAACATCTTTGTTTGGATTGCAGAATATGCAGTTGTTGCCTTTAATTTCACATAAGTTCAACCCAATTCAATTTCCCGTTTTGGCCAAAAGCCAATTTGGCCTGTTATATACCAAATAAACATCTTGTTCATGTATACTTTCATTCATTAAATAAATAAAAAAATCGGAAATCGGAATCGGCCAGTTTGCTTGAAAAAAAATCTGTATCGGAATCGCCCATGTAAAATCATGATCGGTGCATCACTAGTACTCTGTACCAATTTCGGTATATTTTTTTATTTAACTATTTAAAAATGTTTTTTTAAAATGTATTAAATGTATTATTTATGATGATAATCATTATAAGTAAATAATGCAAACATTTAAAGGCTGTATGCTGTTTAAAAGTAAACATTGTTTATAAAAAAAAAAAAGATCAAGTGAAAAATAATCTAAGCATAATTATTATTATTAGTAGAGACATATTATTATTATTAGTATTATTATTATTATTATTATTACATTATAGCTAAATCTACTGTAGGCTACAAAAGTAGCCTGATATATTCTGTCAATTAATTTTTTAAAACCAAACTTTTATTTTGACGGGTTGCTGTGAAGACCTTTGAGTCTGTGCTAATTTCATGATATGACAGTTTTCTCAAATTAAACAGTAAATTCAGTGACGGTTTATGCGTTCGCGTCCTCATATAGTGACACACGGCAGAGACTACAAAGACAGTGAGCGAGTGTCATGCGCCCGCCTGCGCCTCTGTGCCCCGTCATTCACACAGAGATGCAGAACATGGAGGAGTAATATTTAAATAGTATTTTGCAGTTTAATATTCACAGACACTAGTATATATTCGGCTACAGTCTGGAGCCCTGCGCTTAGATAAACACGGAAGCCACTGAACGCAGCTGCGGGTACCAAATATACTCGGGAGTCGGTACTACCAGTACTACAGAAATGCTGGTATCGTCACATTTTCATCATTTCAATACCGACTTAGTACCGAAGTACCGGTACTTGTGACATCCCTACTTCACTGTATAAATTAAATACATATATTATTACAATGAGACGTAGCTAAATTCTACACAACATTAATATATTTCTGTCACAATTACTTTGTAATACTTTTATTTTGACAGGTTGCCATGAAGACTTTGAGTTTCTGTGTGTGTTTAGTATATGATGATAGATTTTGTTGAATGAAACGGTAAAATGAAGTGACTGGAGATGAGGTTCATGCATTCATGTCCTCATATATTGAGGCGGCAGAGGCTGAAAAACACTGCAAGTTTCAGAGTGTGTGAGGTAAATGAAACGGTGCGTCTGCGCCATTCATTCACACAGAGACGCACATAAACGTCTTTTTGCAGCTAAATATTCACAGACACTAGTATATATCGCAATTTGATTTAAGTGTAATGACCTACGTTTTATTTATTCATCGAAACTGACAAATTCCATGACATTCCACGTTATGCAGTAAATTCCGTTTTTATGACTGGATTCTGACTGCTTTTTCCGCATCGCAGAAATGAATCTTTGTGAAAGTTTAGTCAAGAGTAGTGAGCGATTTTAGTAAACGGGTAGTAAACGATATTCTTTGTTGTATTTTCCAGTCAAAATAACATGTCCTCCAACCAATACGCCTATATAGGTCGTTTGTCACTTCCCTGAAATGAGACCCATAGGAGCGTTTACTAAAGTTGCGCCCATATCGACAACAGGACACTTTCATTTTAATTCCTGAAATACGACCCATAGGAGCGTTTACTAAAGTTGCGCCCCTATCGACAACAGGACACTTTCATTTTAATGATTAGTTTCCTTTTATTTGCGTCATATTTCGGGTTTTGCGTAGCTCAATTGATAGACCATTGCAAAATACAACATCATGTAATCATGTGATCATCCAATCGTGGGTTCGATCCCAGGGAACACATGTGCTCATATTGTATACAAGTGTATGCACTATAAATCTCTGGGTAAGTTTAGGGGTGGGGTGGGTGTAGTTGTTAATAAAAAAAGATTTTTGCTAAATGGAAATATGACAAATGGTGATAAAAAGTCCACACATTGCATTTAAATGAACACGCATTTTGATCGGTAACGACAGTCATACGTCATTTCATGACGACAGATTTAACACAACGCTGTCATTATTTTTACGCCAGCTAGAGGGCGCATGACTTAAAAACCTAAATAAAGGTCGTTATAAGTTGCTTGAAAAACGCCCTTTAGAGTTAGGGTTTTTTTGGAGGACAGTCTGCAAAATAACTTTTGAGTTCATTTGGAATTATTCAGCTTTTAAAGGTCCCGTTCTTCGTGTTCTTTTGAAGCTTTGATTGTGTTTACAGTGTGCAATATGACGTGTTCATGTTTCACGTGTAAAAAAAAAACAGTATTTTTAACACAATTTACTTATCTGTACACCGCTGTTTTCACTGTCCTAAAAACGGCTGATGACTTCCTTTATTCTATGAAGTCCCTCCTTCAGAAATACGTAACGAGTTCTGATTGTGCCAGCGGTTCCTGTGTTGGGATTTGACCGCATCTTAGCAAACGTGGCACGGTTCCTGTGTTGTGATTCGACAGCAGCTTAGCGCACGTGGAAAGGTCACGCCTCTTAACGGGAGATGTATGCGCTTAATGATCTCTACAGCGTCCCTGGGAAAGCCAAACAAAGGTGATTTGACTCCGGGATGAAAATAACAGCGTCTCGACGACATGGCGACAAACACACTCAAACGCAACAATTCCTTTTCTCCACGCGACACGTCCTCTTCTCCACGTGGGACAGCAACAAGACCACGCCCCCTTTTTTCGCGTATTCTTGTGGGCGGAGGTTAGTCTGCTCTACTGTTCTATCGACGTCATTTATGAAGGAAGTACCAGGATGTAGTCCAAGCCAGCCGTTCGCTGTAGGCTTTGAAAGGGAACTTCTGTTAAATAAAATATCTCGCTTGGCATTGAACTTTGAGCTTTATAATTTTACAGGTATTATTTATGCTCTAACAGCAACATTACACACTAACTAAAGTTTGAACAGTGGGATCACGAAGAACGGGACCTTTAAGAACAAGCAGGAGTTTTCTTAGTTTCTCCGGTAGTGGGCGGAACTAATGCGCAAACGGCAATCTCATTGGCTGGCGCTCATCTATTATAGTCCCTGTTTTGATTTCACCAAATCAGTTTGAGTGAATGCAGAATTGCAGATAACGTGATTAATATTCATGAACCATTTTTGTTTACAGAAACACTATCTTAACAGGGTCCCCGCGGGATATTAAAAAGTCTTAAATGTCTTTAAATTCAAAATTTTAAGGCCTTAAAAGTCTTAAATTCGCTGAAGTATTGAGTTCTAGGTCTTAAATAATTTTAAACGGGTCTTAATTTTCCTAAGTCCATGTAACGCTACTCCATTGCTCATTGAAATGCTCCCGCAATGTTTTAGAGAGAGAGAGAGAGAGAGAGAGAGAGTGTGTGTGTGTGTGTGTTTTTTTTTTTTTTTTTTTTTTATTCAAAAAAGAATTTAACAACAATAACAAAAAATTATAAACATTAGACAGGTTGTAAAAATTAACAAAACAAAACACAAAACAGATATTGAGCCAGGGGTGACATACAATTTAAAATAAATTAAGATCAAGAGAGCTAGACAGAGAAAAGAAAGAAAAAAAAAGATGCCTTTTTTTTTCATTTATAAGAAGGCATAAATATTATATTTTGTACATAGCATAGAGGACTTCAAAGCTTTTACATTGCTGGAAGAAGAGATGGTATCTAAATAACATTTCAGATCTTTACAAAAAATAGTAAAAAAAGGTTTAACAGACAAAAATTTGCACTTGTGTATAAAAAACTTGGCTATAAAAATAAATAGATTAATCGTGTGTGTGTGTGTTGTTAGTTCGTTTTTTCGCTAGTGAGAGACCAACATGCATCTTATATAGCAGCCAATCAGCTTTCATGTTATTGGCGCGAGGCTCTTTCTGATTGTACCACAGACGCATCAAACGGATTTTATTCTTCAGCTTCAATTCTCCAGTTCTTCCAGTTCACGCGATCGTGATAGCAAAGGCGAATCTTTCTCACCTGCCATCTCGTATAATGACCAAATAAAAGTTTGATATGCCCGATAGCACTAAACAAAGAGTTTAAAAACCCCGAACTCATTCGCTACTGACACACGGACTGATGTCAGACTGGCCGCGGATTCTGCAGGCGTTTGCCGCCGGTCAGCGCTCGTGCGAGTGAACCGAATCTAGGCATATTCATACATATCCATATCTATGGGCTCATCATTACTGTAGGTCTTAAAGTGAAAGCAACCCAATATAGCCGAGCCTATACCCCCTCCTGCCTGTGTCGTTAGTATTAATCAAACAACAACAACGGGGAAAAACAAACAGTAGCCCTAAACTTAAAGCACTGTTTGTATCTGTATATTTAAGGTGTATTTATTTGTCCTATTGTCAAACAAGATTCATGCATTTTGTTTGTTTTATTGCCATGTGTGACTATTGTGCATCTAATATAATGATATGGTAAATGTGGCATCCTAATTATGAAAAAAAAAAGAAACATGCACATTTCTGAAAATGACCATCACAAAATCAGTAATTTTGATCTCACAAAAAATGTATATACATACACACACACTACCGGTCAAAAGTTTGAGAACGGTTCGATTTTTAAAATGTTTTTTAAAGAAGTCTCTCCTGCTCACCGAGGCTGCATTTATTTGATCCAAAATACAGCAAAGACAGTATTATTGTGAATATGTTTTTTTATTTTTTTATTTAAAATAACTATATTTCAATATATATCTTAAATAGAATTTATTTCTGTGATTCAAAGCTGAATTTTCAGCATCATTGCTCCAGACTTTAGAGTCACATAATCCTTCAGAAATCTTTTTTTTTTTTTTTTTTACTTTTTTTTATCCATCAAAGAATCCCAAAAAAAATGTTTTACACAACTGTGTTCAACACTGATAATAAACATAAATGTTTGTTGATCATCAGATCCTCATATGAGAATGATTAGTGATTTAGTGAAGGATCATGTGACACTGAAGACTGGAGTAATGATGTTAAATTCAGCTTTGATCACAGGAATAAATGACACTTTACTATATATTCACATAGAAAACAGCCACAACAGAACTGTCACAATATTACAGCTTTTTGTATTTTTAATAACATAAATGCAGCATTGGTGAGCAGAATGTAAACACATTTAAAAATCTTACCGTTCTCAGACTTTAGACCGGTAGTGTGTTTGTATATTAATCCTGGTGGGATTGAGCTATGAGGAAGTGCAAGATTACTAATACTTTGTTCAATTTGAATAAATTAATTTGCTTTGCAAGTAATTTTGTGATTCTGCATTTCCTTTTGTACGTTTTTTTTTTTAAATTGCGTGATATAGGTCTTAAATTTAATTCATAATGGTCTTGAAAAGGTCTTAAAAAGTCTTAAATTTGACTTGGTGAAACCTGCAGATACCCTGTCTTAAGCACCACCACCAGTCCCAAGTTCAGTTAAAATGCCAAAGTTTTAGTTCTAATTACTAAAGTCTGTAATTAAATAGTGCTCGATTATCATAATATCATAATATATTCAATTCAATTCAAATTTATTTGTATAGCGCTTTTCACAATACCCATTGTTTCAAAGCAGCTTTACAGAAAGTGCATTTCATAGATGAACAGTATAAAAAATGTTAGAAAGACAATGTTGAAGGATAATGTTCGAAAAAGTTAATCAGTCGTGTATTAATTTAGGCCATAACAACGCTGGCGTTGAGTCGTCAAATATAATGCTTGAATGATTGATGTTAAGAGTGTATTTTCAGATATTTAAAAAGCTTTGCTATTTTACAAAGATAAGCTGATTTGGTCGAATCATATATCAGTCTGGTGAGTAAACAAAAAAATGTACTAGCCAATGGCGATTCTGTTGTCAAGGTGTGCGTAGAGGGTTGGACTACAAACCACTGCTGATGCTGCACTTCATAGAGATCAATGCATTGACCAGCGCTGACGGCATGTACGCAGACGGACATGGCAAACTGATTTATTATATTGATGTTGAGCAATATCATACAAGTAGCCATGTGATATGGCTCTATATCCCATTTTAACATTTTAATTACTTTTGCCATCATCTGGCACTAACTTGGAAGTTACTTTAATAACACTAATAATCGAATTAGTTAACATAAATTGTAATATTTAGCAAATCTCAAAATGAATATCCATTTCTCATACAGTACATTATAATATTCTGATGCCTACATGCAAATGTAGCTTTTAAAATCATTAATTTCAGTTTTTCATGTTTTATTTTTTACTTCATTCGAAAATAATGTAATCAATTTAAACATCAGCCATACCATGAAAGCAATTATTGGCTTATCCATGCATCCACAAATAAAATGATATCCAGGTGCTTATTTCTATAAACTTTCTTTAGATCCCCCAAGTCTAATTTGGTTGCATCCTTCTGATTCATGAAGTCTGACTGGTGAAGAGGTCTCTGGTACTCTGACTTGGCTTGACACAAGAGCAAAGATGTGTGTTTTTGTGATGAAAGGTCATGATTAGAATTAAAATGCATGATTAATGGACAGAGCTTGATGGTAAAGGTTATTGCTCATTATGTGTATTGATTATGTTCTGCTTCTTTTTTTAGCTGGGCGATTTAAAGCTGTAGTGAGCATCAATCGTATCTTGATAAAAACAAGTCTCGAACATGCTATTGTGTATCTAGAATAAACTGGAATGGTCATATAAATTAAAAGTATGAAATCTTGTTTGAAATTATAATTGATCATGTATTAACTGAAATCTTATGCAAGTTATAAATCTTTAAAAAATGTGTTTCCGTATCATCAGAAAAGAGAAAATACAGATAACACCTGCTTTCCTCTGGTTGTATATCCCATATGTGAGATTATAATTAGCTCTCCCTCTAAGTGTCACAATCTGGGATGCAGATTTTTGCTTGCCAGCGACATCAGATAAAATGTACGACACCAGTGTCACCACATGCAGAGGACAAAACAAGAATAAAATGGAGAGGATTGGAAAGAAACAATCAGCTTAAAATGTAAATTTATGTCAGGTCTGACTGTGACTCTTGATGATCCAAGAAGCAAATTAAGAGAAATGTTTGAGGCGCTGCAATTTCTGTGCTAGTGTACAAGAATATGTCATGAGAGTTGACTAATTGACTAGAAGTCAATATACTCGGATATAGTGAGGTTGAGTGGTTTATGGTCAGAGCTTGACATTAACACCCGCCATTTGCGGGTGGATTTCAGCTGTGGCGTGTAACACAGTCACACCCACTAACCACTTTGGCAGATTTAATTTCATTCTAGTCTTCTCAAACGGCATCTGTTAAAAATCGCATTGCGCATTATAACCAATCACACTCGATTCTTTTGAGCTTATGAGTTCAATGTCTAATAATCAGAGGCATTCAGATTAGTCATCGCTGAAACGCCAGAGTTTTGTTCAGAGCATGCTCTCACTCACTGAAATCTGCACTCTCATCATAAACAACAAAGCAGAGATGTTCGTGCGATGTATGTAGGAGATTCATTCATACAGTTATTGACTGTTTTTGTTCTATTTCAGCATCGAAAAAATTGTTTTCAAACAAAGAACCGTAGCAACGTGTGGAAATGGCTAAAAAGCCAAGCGCTCCTCTGCCACCATCTACTGGTTATAGTGGTAATTTCATGTCCTTTTATTTTTAAATAAATGTGTTTTTTTGCCACTAATGCTGAGTTCAGACTGCACGATTTTCAAACTTATCGGATCACTGCTCTTTTCACACTGCATGACTATCTGGGGTATCATTCAGTCTCTGCTGTGTTCACACTGCACGATAGATCAGCAACAGGGGGTTTCACACTGCTTTCAAGAGGAAGAATCGCAGAAAACTCAGTCCGGTCAGCAAACTAATGTTTCATAAGCAAACACACGCGAGATGTGACAAGGAAACAGCACGAGATCACACGTGCATCGGACTGGAATTGTTATTAAAAATGATAGACTGCAGAAAGTTTGCGATCCAAATTGTCTGTGCTCGGTTTCACAAACAGGGCTTAGACTAAGATTAGGCATTTAATCCTTTAATCCATTAATTAATAGACATTTAAGTAACTTTTATAAACATGCCCTAGAAAAAACATTACTGGTGTGCGTCTTAAGACAAAACAATAGCACCACTGACATATTTTAAGATATATCAGAGCAAGTTTCTTTTAGTTAAAACAACATGCATTTTAGTCTAGGACTAGCTTAAGCCTTTTCTGTGAAACCGGGGTATTCAAATGAGATGAAAGTGTTCAAAAAGAACAGATACACATACTAAAATATTTCAAGTTTTATATTTGAAAATCAATAAACAACAAATAAAACAAGCAACTCTATGCACTTTTTTAAGCAAGATTCTATTCTGTGGCATTTCCTTCCTTATAATAACCGTTGTCGATAGCAACACATTATAATAGCCCACATCCACGTATCACTACGTACGCGCTCTCTCGTTTCATTCAATTGCAACTTGCGTCGCTGTTTATGATTGTATTGGAAATGAAATCAGAGGACTTTACTATCAATACTACTACTATAATATTGTTGTGATCACGATTGTTTTGTACACTGTACAAAATGGATTTATAAAAGGGTAAGATTTAAAACTTCAATATGACCCTGTAATTATTTATGTCATAAAAATGTTTTGTAATAAGTAGTGTACAATGAATATATATTATTATCCCTTAAATGTCACTCTTAATAGTCTTGTTTGAACTTGTTCGTTCATCTTCATCTTTTCTTTTCTTTGCGGAAGCTTCAATTTCAAGTGAGTGAGAGAGAATTTTTCAACTCAAAACAACATTTTGTGTCCAATTATTTCCCAGTAGTTTTGGTATTGAGGTCAAAGTTAACTTGCCTTGCGTTCGCTATACAACAGTGGTTGATGGTCACGAAGACAATGCGGCAGATTTGAAGTGTTTCCGCCTATTGCAGCGACTTTTCTGCAGATGGTGACCATCCTCGATTGAGTTTCCCTCATGACTTTTGTAAAAGACCACGCCTCAGATTTGATCCTTTTAGAAGGCTCAAAAATATCCCGAGCGCTGTCACTGCTTTCGGCCATTTTCGGCCAAGAGTTTTCAAAATCGCGATAATCAAACATGGTTTTAATGATAATTACATTTTAAACGATAATACTAACTCTCCGTACATTTTATCGTTAAACCGGTAATCGTCCCATCCCTAAGATGCGGTCTCATTTAAAAATAGTCAAATAGTAAAAACACATCTTGAGACGCCTTCATTTGCTCCAGCTGTTTTTGAACGAAAGAACGCATCTCACGTAAACATACCCATATAAATGTGTCCGATCAGGGTCAAACCAACAAGCCACCAACTAGTCGATTTTGAGACATTCTTGTTTTGCGGATCCCTAATATCATGATTCCTCATGTTTCTTACTGTGTTGGAAAATTGCAAGTTCAAAGCAGCTGCATTTGGCGCATTTCCAAATATATTTCATCCTTCTGGTGACCTTGTGCTTTAAATCATGAGCTCTTCAGCTTTCTGAATGTTAAAAGTGATGTTTGATTCATGTAGTGGTTTTATTCAAGCTCAGAGAACTGTTGCATTAATGCTTAGTCCTAGCATTTCCTCTTAATCTGACTAACGAATTCTGTGACGCCCCATCAATAATGTATTGATCGACTGAGACAATGTGCCCTGAAAGCAGCACTTTCAAGACGCTGTAAAACCAGCAGCCAACTTCATTCTATACTTCTCTGAAGCTGGTATGAGGGAATATGATCGGGTAATTAATGTGAGTCATATCAGTTTACCTCTTGTACATTCCCCCTATGTATTTTCACAGAGATGGTGTAATTAAAATCATGCCTTCTGTATGTGTTTTTTTGTGTGTGCATTGACTTGGATCAAGGGGCTGCTGTTAAGGAGGTCATTATCAAACGGCTTTGGATTACATTTTTTTAGTGTAAGACGGTCCTCTAAAATTTAAATGGTGAAAAGGCAGGAGGTCGTTGTTTGACTGTTGTGGATGTTTGGCTAATCTGGCTATACACATTTTAAGCTTAAACTAATACTCTTAAATAGGCCTGCAGGCCTTAGTTCTTGGACATTAGCAAGGTGCTAATGATGCCGTGATGATCCTATAACGTTATGCCATATTTTAAAGGATATATGGGATTAGTCCAAGATAAAAAAAATTATAATTTATGTAAAGTTATTGGTATGTTTCATCCAAAAATTAACAATTCTCTCAGCAGATAGTCTTTTGCTATTTCACTATTGTATTGTATTTCAGAACATGTATTTCATGAGTCACAAGTTTGTGATAATAGTGATCATTTTATGGTGATTTGTGTCCTTTATGGAGCTTGAAATGCATTGGTCCCCCAGTTTATTTTATATGGAAGCAAAATAAAGGCGAGTCATAAATTATGACAGAATTATATTGTTTTGTGTGATAATAGTGATAATAAATATGTGAATAAGTGATCATTTTATGGTGATTTTTTTTTTTGGTCCTTTATGGAGCTTAAAAGCCATTGGTCCCAGTTTATTTTATGTGGAAAAGAGCATCTTGGAAATTATGCAAAATTTCCCTCTTTTATGTTGCATAGAAAAAGAAAAATCAAGCAAAATAAAGGCGAGTCATAAACTATGACAGAATTATAATGTTTTGTGTGATAATAGTGATAATAATTATGTGAATAAGTGATAATTGTATGATTTTTTTCTTTTTGTCCTTTATGGCGCTTGAAAGCCTTCAGTCCCAGTTTGTTTTATATGGAAAAGAACATCTTGGAAATGATGCAAAATGTGTCCTTTTGTGTTGCATAGAAAAAGAAAAATCAAGCAAAATAAAGGTGTCATGAATAATAATAGAATTATAATGTTTTCCGTGAACTATTCAGTTAAACCCTTTTTTTTTTTTGACCAAATACTCAAGAAGAGAATTCCAAAATTCCCACTTAAGTATTCCATAGGATCATGATGCTGTTTGGCACACTGGAAAAATGATGGTGGTAGACCAATATAGTTGTATATTTTTGAAATGGTTTCTCTGTAAGTGATTTCTAAGGCTCTTGACTATAATCTTTATTGCATGTGGTTCATTAGGCTAATTGAATCACATTTATTCACTTCACTTATGGAATTGATTCTTAGTAATTAGTTCAAATCCTAATAGGCTGTGGTCGATTTGCTTGGTTTACTATCAGTTTAGTTTGACGTGTTTTGGTTTGGTAAATTAATATTTTCTACCATATTGACAGCTCTTACAAAATACTTCATAAACAGTTCTGAACTGAGCCATACTGATCTGATGAAGCTTTGTGTTTTCTGTACAGTAAACCTAGTCATTACAAATACAATAGATGGAGGGATACAGTTGTTTCTTGAAAGTTAGTCTAACCGGGTAATGGTCGCCCAAATTAATGTTATTCATTGTAATAGCTAGCTAGTAATTTCCCTTAAACATGATTCAAGAGCTCTAAACGATAAGCTGTCTAATATTAACTAGACCCTTTCCCTCTGCAAATCAATTAGCAAGTGCTTTCCCTCTTTCTGTGGTTTGCAGTTGTTTCATCTCCAAGAATAACAGGCCTGCTTTGGAATTCCTCAGGAAATGTTTAGTCGATGGACCAGGAGACAAAAGAGTTCATGGCTCATTGTCAGTGGAGAGAATCAGTGCGGAGTTTGTCCTGAAATGAGCCTGAACATGTGGGTGTTTTTATGGCTGTACTGTTTCGTGTTAGTTAAACCTTTGGGTTCTCAATCCCAATGGCATGCTATACTTCATCCCAGCATAGATTGTTGATTACTTGTCTGATGAATCCCCCCCCCCAAAAAAAAAATCCACAGGGTACCTTTTATAACAGAAGCCTTCAAGAGACAATTTCTCTTTTTCCAAAAAATGAAATTTCTATCATTTACACAGCCTCATTTGGTTAAAAGAAACGTATGTTGTATGGCTTGCTTTCTTCTGTGGGGAAAAAAAAAAATTGCACATGAAAGTCAGTAGGGTTCAGTGTTGTTTTGGACCAATTGACTTCCATTGTATGGACAAAAACACTTGAAACATTATGCAAACGATCATCTTGTACATTCCACAGAAGAAAGACAATCGTTCAGGTTTGGAATGACGTAAATGATGACAGAATTTTTGTTTGTGGGTGAACAAACAAACTCTTTTAAACAGAAAATCAAAATTGACCTAGCTTTAACAACTTTTCTGGTGACATAATCAAGACCTTGTGGGTGGGAATATTTTTTACGATCCCATCAAATCTCCTTACCTTACTTTATTTTTCCAGTGGATATTCAGCGTCACTCTACAATGCACGTTATGGTCGTTATATACATTGTGGATCATTTTTTCTTTAACACTAAAAGATAATTTGTGAGCTCCTTCAATTATTTTAATTGCAAGGATCAGTGTTGACTATGATTCAAGCAGTTAAAATTGGCTCTTTCATTCACAGGCCAGTAGATAACAGGAAGAAATGTAGTGCTGTATCTTTTGTTCCCAGTGAGGCTGTTTAGGTTGAATAGAGGAGTGTTAATCGGGCTTGTCCATGTGTGTCGTCCTCATTGAATGGTTCCTTGTCTGGCCGGGTCCTGCATGTAAAGGTCTCGGTGTAGATTGTGTTATTGTTAGCTCTGGAAGAACAATGTGGTATTGTTTGTTCAGGTCAGTTTTGCATGCTTGCGTCAAGTGCAATCGATGAAAATTGCGCCATTGAATAAATAATGCTTGAAAGGAGGGACGACAGCATATTTACAGCGCTATACTCTAAAACCATTAGCGGTAGTTGCGAGCCAGCTCTCATCAAAGTCAAGATGACAAAGTCTTTCCCATGAGTCCTTTTGTGGTTCCAGAACCACACCTCCACTCATTTGCCATTCTTTCCCAGTGTTTTTTCCAGAAGAGCTAACTAAGCTCGGCTGAATTGTACAGCACTGGGGGTTGGGGGGTGCGGTTCTATGGGTCTCATTGTTGGAATGATTCCCCCTCATTCACGTTTTCCAACTCTCCATTCATTTCCTCTTACCTCTCCTCACAGTCGGAGAACACTCCGAGGGGGCTTGTCTGGGATCGGAAGTAAGCAAAAGAAAGGGAAGACCAACAGAGTGTGTCCGAGAGTTTAGGCGATGCTCTGTGATTATACAGGACTCTATCTATGTAGCTGTGTTGTGGGTCTGTTGCTGGGTTACTGCTCAGGGAGTATGGGTTGTTGGGAAATGGATCAGTCAAGGAAGTCACTGTTTGATCAACTTTGGAAGGTTCAGTACAGTTGCCAGGAAATTTAACCCTTAGAGAATTATTGTTGGGAGATTGTTGCTGTTGGTTATGATAACGATCAAGGTGGATATGATTGCTATGAACATGTTGGTGATGACAACGGTGTCGAAAATAAAGTTATTTCTGTTTACTCTTCTATAGGCAGCAATTACTCCACTTACACTGCTGTTTTGCCATCATCATTATCTCCATCTGCGGGATGTACTGTATGTGCTGAAGACTCATGTAGACATTAAAGGGTAATGGAAATGATCCCATAATTTAGGCCTACTCACCCTCAAGCCATCCTAGGTGTATGGTTTTCTTCTTTCAGCCAAACACGGAGTTATATTAAAAATTTCCTGGCTCTTCCAAGCTTTATAATGGGGGTGAATGGTAACTTGGTAACCCAAAAAAGCACATCCATCCTTTATAAAAGTAATCCATATGGCTCAAGGGGGTTAATCAAGGCCTTCTGAAGCCCAGGACCCTTTTAATACAACTTCAAATTTATTTGTCTGAAAGAAGAATGTCATAAACACCTAGGATGACTTGAGGGTGCTGAGCTAATTTTCATTTTTGGGTGAATTAACCCTTTAAGCGTCATATGTCGGGTCAGAGGTTACTCTTCAGCTGGAGCTGGAACTCGACTCACGCATGGCCGTAACTGGAAGCTAGTCATTATAGTTTATAAAGTTATAAATATGGATATTTTTCTTACAAAAATGCATCACTTGGGTTTCGAAGGCCTTTATTAAACCCCTGGAGCCGTATGGATTATTTTTATAATGGATGGATGCACTTTTTTGGGCTTTAAAATCCAAGTTACCATTCACTCCCATTATAAATATTTTTTTCACATAACTCTGATGGTATTCGTCTGAAAGAAGAAAGTCTTATACACCTAGGATAGCTTGAGGGTGAGTAAATTGGGTGAACTAGCCATTTAAGGTAGAAATCAGCTCTGTAACTGGTAAGTAAACTCCACTTCCATATAAACTCCACAACATGATTCTGGGTTAGGCATCTTCAATCCTGCTCCTGGATGTCCACTGTCCTGTAGAGTTTAGCTTAAACCCTAATCAAACACGCCTGAATCCGCTAATTAAGGTCTCCAGGATCGCTTGGAAAATAAAAGACAAGTGTTAAAGCAAGTCGGAGTTCAACCTTGTAGGACATTATAAAGGTAGTGAATGGTAACCAAAAAAGCGCATCCATCCATAATAAAAGTAATCCATACGGCTCCAAGGGGTTAGTAAAGGCCTTCTGAAGTGAAGCGATGCAATGTGTTTTTGTAAGATAAATATCCGTATTTATAATCTCCAGGAGTAGGGTTTAAGATTCCAGTTCCAGGATATCATGGATGGTTCGCCAAGGTGTTTCCATGCTGTTACAAAGGTGTTCTAAAGGGGCTATTGCACTGGAGGAGCCTTTTCATAGTTCCTAGAACTAAGGCGAAAGTACCCGGTTTTTGGCGTGGAGAATGTTTCTCAGGGCAGTCAAAATAAATGTTCGTTGCACCTTCAAAATAAAAGTCACAACAACTAGCGCGGCTTAGATCACTTCAGAGTTCCTACTGGCGGTGCTAATTAAACCAGGAAAACATCCCTAGGGGAACTTTTAGTTCTCGGGGAACCCCCCTGATTGCAAGTTCCTATAACTATGGTCCTAGAACTACCCGGTGCGAAAGTCCCTTAAGTGGTTTTAAGCACATTTCTGTATAGATGCTAGTGTGCAGTGAGTGTTGCTAGGTGGTGACTTACAGGCCCAAATCAAACGATTCCACCCCAGGTGATATTCTTGTCTCTGGATATGTTTGTGGCTTGATTGGTGTTGGGAAGAGTATCATCCTAAAGTTCCAAAGATTTCCATGTCTACCATTGTGCAGTTAAATAGGTAGTCCCGTCACAATTGCACACCGTTGGTTGAGCCATAAGTTGACACATCAGACTGGTTCTTAAACAAACATAGAAATGTTTTGATAGAACCTCAGAGACGGTGTTTACACTTTTCAGGAATATAGTAGTTATTGTTGTCTCTGCACTTGGACATGATTGGTGTATTGGTTTTTTGCTTTAAAGTTTCATTTTATATAGCTTTCTAGGTTTCATATTCCCATGTGTAGCTTTTCTTATGCAGTAAAGATTAATAAAGCTGAAAAGATACAGTCTGTCAGATGTTTTCCTTTTTCTTTTCATTTCTAGTTTGTCACAAATAAATTGTTTGTCCTTACAAAAAATTCAGCAGTTCACTTCACACTGAGGTGAGTTTATTCAGTGATATTGTATTGAGTTTTATTCCTGACCTTGTTGTTCCCTGGAGAAAGACAGCAATTACAAATATTGGCCCTTGTGAACTCTTTTGACCCATGGGTCAATTCTTTGTGCAGCCTTTGTGATCTTAGCCCTGGGGTCAGGGGGTGCATGCTGGTAGTTTAGACTCAACATAAAGATACACGCTCTTGGGGTTCATTGATGGATTTTGAGGGCACGGCTTGTAAGGTTGCTCGTATATTGAGGAGACTGCAAACTGCTTGGAGAAAAAGTGTTTACACGTCATCCTTTCATTAATTTTCTGTGGGAGGTCATGAGATACTGTCTCGCACACACTGGGGCATCATGGAAAAGGGCAGTGGCTGATTCCCTCAGGCTATTGTTCACATAGTGTGGAAATGAAGTGGGGAAAGTGAAACTTCGAACTGAGTAAATGAATCAGTGAAGCTTCTGTTAAGCAAGACTTTTTCTTCATGCAGTTTACACAGATTATAGGAGTCTGTAAGAGCACACATTTATTGGTTAGCCATAGTTTTAACTAACTTGCTTGCTTAAACCAGCCTAAGCTTTAAGAACAGAAAACCACTGTGTGTGTTTTCATCAGAATATGTAAATATAAAATAAAATAAAAAATAAAAGCTTTACTAGTTCTTATAAACATCTTAAAAAAAGAACAGATTGCATTGGCCTGTATTCTAAATCCTTTGGATTTCATCTCTGAAAAGAGTTTAGTGACCCATTGCCATTTCAGTAAGTGATATCGGTCTATACAAAATTGGCTTCTTGTTTTCTCTAGAAAACTTTTGTTATTTTGAGAAATCAAGTAAGTGATTTTGAGAACCGTTGTAATTTGTAGTTCTGTTTGGTGCCACTAGTTGCGCAGAAATTACACAGTGCAGCTTTAAGTGACCCAGAAACCACATGCCAAATCCTTTCTGCATCAACTATCAACCAGCATCTCTCAGCTCCTTCTGTTCTCTCCAGCTAAGAGAGAACGTGCCCACTGTACATTTGGCAGTGTCACCATGACTCCAGTCCATTAAGAGAATTAGCATGGAGCTCTCCCGGGGCCATGCTGGATGGGATTGCCCCACCAATCAGCACACAGGCAGCCCAACTTGGCAGCCCGTCTCCTCTGGAGTCGTAGGTTAATGACAGGGCCGCTTAAGAGATTTCTCACTGCACAGCTCATTCAGAATGAAGCGGAGAGAAGAAAAGTCACGATAAATCGATCCGGTGCCGATGGGTGTCTGTCTGTTCTTCCTGGGGAGGCATTGATTCTGTGGTACTGAAGATTTTTAATCAGCATTTGAGGGTAATGAATGGCCACCATGGCTGCAATGTTTATTCCCGTAGCTATACAGAGATTCTTTTTGAATGAACTGAATTATGATTACACCTTTTAATGTATATGAAAGGATGCAATGGAATAAAAATGCACTCTTGTTACTGGTAAGCGCAATTAAAGATCTTATTTCTGAGAATCACATGCATTTATCACCTGCCTGTAAGATGTCCTTGTCCAGTTTCTAAAAGACAACTAAAGATGTCATGCCTGTTCTAATATTGTTGGGAATAATGCTAAGCTCTTCTGTGACAACTTGCTGATCCAGCAACAACAGCAGCAACCTCTCTTCCTCTGTCTCTCTTTCTTCTGCTCACTGTACTCTGCTTGCCTAATGGTTTCATATCTTTTCCCTTTGGAAAATGGTTTCACACTTCTTCCCCATTCCTTTCCTTTCTTTTTCCCCATCCTATCCTATGTTTTTGCATTCCTTCATATTTCTTTTCCTATCCTGTCTTTCGCATCCCATTTTATTTGCACGTCCTTTACTATGTTTTTGCATCCCTTTGTATTTCTTTGCCTATTCCTATCCTTTCGCATCCCATTTTCTTTGCTTGTCCTATACTGTTTTTGCAACCCTTCTTATTTCTTTGCCTATCCTATTCTATTCTATCCTATCCTATCTTATCCTATTTTGCCAGATCCCTTTTCCTTTGCCTATCCAACCCTTTCATATCTTTCCGGATCCCTTTGCCTATCCTATCCCATCCCATCCTATGTTTTTGCATCCCTTCCTATTTCTTTGCTTATCCTATCATATCATATATTTCCGGATTCCCTTTCCTTTGCCTATCCTACACTTTCATATATTTTCGGATCCCTTTGCCTATCCCATCCCATCCTATGTTTTTGTATCCTTTCGTATCCTATCCTATGTTTTTGCATCCTTTCCCATTTCTTTGCTTATCCCATCCTTTCGCATCCCCCTTTCTTTGCATGTCCTTTACTATGTTTTTGTATCCCTTCTTATTTCTTTGCCATCCTATCATATATCATATCATATCATATCATATCATATCTTTCTGTATCCCTTTTCCTTTTCCTTTGCCTATCCTACCCTTTCATATCTTTCCGGATCCCTTTTCCTATCCTATCCTATCCATCATTTTGTATCCCTTCCTATTTCTTTCCTTATCCTATCCTTTCGCATCCTCTTTTCTTTGCATGTCCTTTACTATGTGTTTGTTTCCCTTCATATTTCTTTGCCTATCCTACCCTTTCATATCTTTCCGGATCCCTTGGCCTATCCTATACTTTTGTATCCCTTCCTATTTCTTTGCTTATCCTATCCTTTCGCATCCCCTTTTCTTTGCATGTCCTATACTATGTTTTTGCATCCCTTCCCATTTCTTTGTCTATCGTATGCTTTCACATCCCGATCCTGTTTCTTTACCTATCCTATCCTTTCATATCTTTCTGGATCCTGTTTCTTATCCTATCCTATGCTTTTGCATTCCGTTTCTTTGCCTTTTATATCCTATCCTTTCCTTTCCTGTTTCTTTACCTTTCAGATAGGATCATATTTTCAAAATCATCTAGTCGATAGGTTGTCTGAACAACTAGTTGACTTATCAGTCTTTAGGAAGCTCTATATAATTGGTTGGTATTAGGTTTCAATATTCGATTTTTAGAGATTTGAGGTTCACCTGATCAAACACATTTCATAGGGGGTGTTGGAGCAGTAGACATAATGAAGAAATGAAAAATGGAACTTTCATAAATTTAAATGTAAAAAATCTAGTCAACCTCACTAATCTGTTGTTGGATGACTTATTGGCCAGCTGACCATTGTGACCCATCACTATATCCTCTGTTTTGTCAGCACCTTGCTCTCAGACTTGAATGGGATGTGTGCAAACTCAGCATGCTTTCACCCGAGGGATACTCATAGCTTAGAGAGAGCACGAAAAACAAAGGACTTACAGTGTTAGCATAATGCATCATCATTGACCTTGTCATAAAGGTCATAATTAGATTTTGTTCCCACTCCAGATAGTAGTGAAATGGACTCGGCATGATATGCCAGCTTTTATATCCAGAAACATGCAGTGGCTTGCTTCACAAGCTCTTTGGTCTGTTTATAGTGCGTTTATGTGTTCTGATGTGTCTGCAGTGTGGACAATCTCACTGCAGGGCCTATTTAATTCTGCACATGAGCTTTTTCATTACCCGCTACTTTAACTGTCCGTTCTAATCGCCAGAGCAATTAGCAGCCCGATATGGTGCATAGGAGAGGGTGAAAGAAAAGATAACGTCAGGATCTCTGAGGATTCCTACCTTCACAGTGTTATTATGATTATTTTGTCCTCTAAAATATAAAGACATCATGCCTAGGAACAAGAATAGCTGAAGACAGCTGCACAGTTCTCCAGGTGACTATGTACAGAGTTGTTTGCCTATGTGCTGTTAATGAAGAACAGGTTGGAGGACATTTATCAGGACAGAGGGATAACCAAAGATAAGTGATGAGTGGATTGCCTTTGAGGTTCTTTTGTCTCATGTAGAAAAGGCACTGTATCGTATTACAGCATATCTAGTTGGCAAAACTCAAACAATTTTGGTAATCAGTTACATCACAATTTTTAAGTTAAGAAATTCAAATTTTAAGTAAGCAGAACTGGCAGAACTTTTATTTTGTACTCATACATTTTGCTCTTAATTTGAAATATTTGAGTAAGCTAATACATATAACTTAAAATTGTCATGTAATCTCAACCTTTGATTATATTATATTTTTAGTAGTGGAAACTTGGTTAGCTTTAACTAGCTAATTCAGTAAATGCTAACTTGATCATTGGTAACATAATGCTTTGATAGCATTAGCATAGGATAGCAACTGCTGAATGAGCACAGCTATTTTAAAACATTGAACATATCTGTTCTCAAACCAAGCTAATGCTTCACTTGTCACCATGATGGTAACTCAACATAACCAAAACTCTTCTAAAGTAGCATAGCAAAACATTAAACACTACTAAGTCTCCCACTTATATTATTCTTTCACAAAAATCATTAGGCCTATATGACACTTAATTTTAGCATTTACTTTCCCTTTTGAGTATCCTGGCAAAGCATTTCTGGGAAATAGAAATCCCAACCCAGTTTCAGTTAAATTTAAGTCTGTCTGTCTGTCTGTCTATCAAAGTTCGTATAATGTATCTTATTCCATCGTTTATTTCTGTCGGTTTTGGTTAGAACAAGCAGGATCTTAATGTTAGCAAACAGCAGAAATTCTACATTAACTCAAGGGCTTTTTACATTTATAGTTGGTAGTAATCAAACCACCTTTATTTATATAGTGCTTTATATAACTCAGATTGTTTCAAAGCAGCACAGTATGTCAAAATTATAAATACATCTGTGGCAAGTTGATACTAAAATGAAAAAAAAATGTGATGACTTGTCATTTATTTCTTTGTTTTTATAACTATTTACTTGAATAATTATTCATTATATGATATGTGAAGTAAAGGTCGACCGATAGTGGATTTTACCGATACCGATAACTGGGTTGGACCGCACTTGCCGATAACCAATTAATGACCGATAGTTTTTAAAATGGATACTGGATTAAAAAAACATAATCAAAACAGTGCTGAACTTTATAACAAAAAATGCAAAAACAGTACTGATCCATGAAAGTGTGTTAAATTAAAAACGTATAAATATGAATATTAAAATGAGAAGTTCTAATGGAACAAATTCTTCAGAATTTTTTTTAACATTAAAATATTACAGGTCAAATTTATTTCTTTACCTATAACCTAGAAACATTCATGTACATTTCATAGGTAACACTATTCAAGTCCCTATGCAACATGGATGTATAGCTTACATGAACTACGGTATATGCATTATGCATACATTTTTACAGCATGTATTAATATGAGCAATACAATTGTACCTTGATCATTCATGTTAGTTCATAGTGCATTAACCAAGGTTAACAGATACAAATTCAAACTCAATTTAATGTTGAAATGAACATACTAACAATGAACAATACTTCCACAGCATTTATTAACCTTAGTTACTGTTACAAATCTTATTGTAGTGTTACCATTTCATATAAATCTAAACAGTCTGCTTTTTTAGAAAGAGATTATCTAATAAAAAAACGAATGCGTTTCTGCTTTGTTTATATTTCTCTATATTTCTGTTTTATATGCAACATTTGGGTCGGACTTGCGTGTTATCACATTGATTTAACTGCTTGAGGTACTGCTAATGTTAGCTTCCTCTCAGCCTCGTTGACAAACATACATATGCTGTTCTTTACCTGTTACTGCAGCATCTAGTCAAGAAATTAATTACTTTATAAGGATTTGGCAACAAGTACTATAGTGTTCTGTATTCATACTGTTTCGCTGTCGTGTTTTAAACGCTCATCTGATGTGTCAGCACTCTCCGTGCAGCGCCGCGCCTCACGTGTGAATGTAAACACAAGGCATCAGTGAGTTTTTATTTGGCCTCTAGAGGCCGCTCTCGTGCTATATACTGCCAGCAGACCCTTCTCAGAGCTCCGCATCCGTCTCAACGGTCTCAACCGGCAATGGACGCAACTCGGAAAAACTATCGGTGTGGATTTTTGCCGCTAACCGATTGTTCCACCAATCAGCTATCGGTGCCGATTAATCGGCAACACCGATGAATCGGTCGACCTCTAATATGAAACTACATTATATAATTTTGATTGGCTAATATTTATTCTTTTAATAGTTATTATTAATAGTTAGATATTAATAATCAACAAAGGAGTGTGTTCAATTGCATATTAAGCTTTACTGCAGTATCGAAATTGGTATTGAGAATTTGAGAATAGTGGTGGGAATCACAGGGTACCTCACGATACAATTCACGATTAGGGATGTCCAGATACCACTTTTTCACTACCGATACCGATGCCGCAGCTTTGGCTATTTGCCGATTCCGATATTTTTATGAACTAATACTAATAATAATAATAAAATAAATGGAAGCACTTTGCTCAATTAACAACCTAAAAACATCTCAAATACAAATACTTCTTCAGTATAAAAAACACAGCAGTTGATTTTAAAAGACTGCCACCCTTTAAGTACTTCAGTACTTAATGCTACCAACAGGTTTAAAGTTAAAACAATTTAAACAGCATTCAGCATTATAAACATTATAAACAAATAAATACAAAACCCCTTACAGTGCAGCTATGTGCAAATCACAGCAGTAATAACAAAAAGGCACTGAAAGACATATGTATAACATTCCAAATAAATAACATAACATTGACAAACAGTTTAAACCTTACCTTATTAGTAATCTTTCATAGCGCAAAAGTATTATAATACAGAGCGGGACTAAGCCGTATGCGCATCCCGTGCGCAGGATGATGCGCTTGAAGCAACACAGAGTCACAGCGCGCCGCTCCATCCGCATTGAAAAGTTCAACACAAATGGAAGATACATTGATGCGTAGTGTATCTATCTATGCTATATTTTATCGAGCCGTTTCTTTTAACAATTTAACATTTTAGTTATCGTGCGTGAAGAACAATACAATCTCTAGTCCAGTGTTGTGAGCTAACAGACACCCGTTAGAAAGTAATGTTCACACGTTTACAGCAATAAACTTCAGCAAGATAAAGTCAAGTTATGCGAAACCATAGAGCGTTATCTACACTGAATCATCTTGGAGAGTGTGTCATCGTGTTGACAGTCGTAACTGAACACGACACACAGTTTAAAGCTGAATGTCTGACAGACGCAGCGGAGGGAATTATTCACGTGAACTTGAATTTAAATGACTTAAATATTCATCTGTACCTCACATTAAACTATGGAATGGCTTCAGAACACTTAATATAGTGCTCGAAGCATTGATAATGCTTTATAATGTTTTGTGTGCATTTTGTGGGGCACTGAATATTATACGCACAGTATCAGATTTGGATCAGTCCTGTCTGATCGATACCCGATCCAGCAAATAATGGCGGATCGGAGCCGATACCGATACTGAATATCGGATCGGGACATCCCTATACACGATACATGGCTCACGGTACAGATAATATCACGATACAGCAATTCTGTGATCAATATATCAAAATATTGCTAGACAATCCTAAAATGATACTTCACAACATCTGTCTAACTACAAAAACAAAATGCCCCCCAGACTTTGGACTTAAACGTGGCTAGGGTATCTGTATTTTACTCACACTGCTTTCCACCATCCCACTAAAAACCTATTTTTCTTAGGCTAGTTAGCATATATTCATGTTTCCCTCATTCATGTGTTGAGCGCCACCTTGAGTAGCCATGAAGTAGGGACGCTGGGAGCAGGGTAATCTATTTAGAGTGCCTTATTTTATTAATTAAAATGTCGATATTTGGCGCCAGCTTATCGATTCTCGTATCGCACGGAGAAAGACAATGATATATTGCTTATCGATATTTTGTCCCACCTCTAACTGAGAATCATATTTTAATGGTAGTAGCATTTACCATTGGAATTTTGATACTCAGATGAGGATTTTTCACTGCATTACCAGGGGCTTGTGCTTATCTGTAAATAGCACCCTCAGGCTAACCTGATGTCCAAGTTCGATGTCAAAATGACCCCATTCAGTTGCTTGTTTTGAAAAAAACTAAATCTCAAGGCAAAGGGACATTGTGTCTCCCCTCACAAACTCAATCTGAATTTTAATTACCAAATAAATTTTAAGGAGAGTAAGCACATCTGTGCTATCCCCCTTCATCTCCAAACCAAAAAGCTCCATGTAATTTAAGCAATTCACAGGGGCACAATCAAACTAATAGCCTACATTCCAATTTACATAATATCTGTCCTATATAGTATGCAATATTAGGATTAGCACATCCCAAAACATGTTTAAAAAGAGGTGGGATGATGTATTGTTTGGTAGATTTTGATAGTATGCATATGTGCATGGGCTAATTTTACCCATAATTCCTTGCGCCCACACAAGATGTTTGTTTGCGACGGTTCTGTTTTGGGGTATTACGACAGATTTCTCTAAATACGTATTGCTGTCTGAATACTTAAAGTATTTAGTGTAATACTTCAGCTATAACCTTGTCTTGTTAGCGTGACACAGTTGGGCTTCATTTGGAACCAATACCATTTTATTTTCCCTCTGCCGCTTTACATTTATGTCTGGCTGTTTTTCCTCCTTGTGTTTAATATATAATACTCTACTCATTAAAGTGTGCCACATTCATGTGCTGCCTCATTATATGGAATACGAGTGTTTGCCCCTTGAGAGCTTTGCTCATGAATGCTGGGTAAAGGGTGTCTTTTATTAATGGTAGAGGAACACAAGGTGCTATGATTCACTGAGGCCAATGAGTGTGTTAATATCAGTGGCAGATAAATGCGCGCTGTATGGCCACAATAGGAAATAAGTGCTAACATGTTCCAAAGCTGCAGCTAAAATGAGCAGAAATCCAGTTCTGAATGTAATGGGTGGAGAGAGATGTGGTGTAGACGCTCTTGTCTTGTAGACAAAGGAATGGATCACGTGCTCACAGGTTCATATAATGCAATAATGCATGAGAGAGATATAGGAAATTTAGACAGGTGGGGCTTGCTGTCTGTAATAGAGTGGCACGAGCTTAGACATGATTCAGCGATTATCCTGCTCCAACTTAAAGATTTGGGATGATGGTGAATGGGTGGCAGAAGACCCGTCTTAAGGTGTGAGATAAACAGCTATTGACATTGCGGTTAGAGGGAATCTTGAATACGCACCTTTCGATTTTTGCTTAGTTCTGGTTAGTCGCAGCACATTCGCAGACCATTCACTTTTGTGTCTGATGATAAAAAAAAGACAAAAATGGCAAGAGCTTTCCATTAATTTGCGAGCTCCAATATGATTGGCTGAATATACACAGTTTCTTGTATACGTGGTTTTTAACAGTTTGCGGTCCCACTTTATATCTTTTTATAACATTTAAATTAATCATTTGATACAATGCATCTATGTTTTTACATTGTACTCATATTTTAAAATACCTGCATGTAATTACATCTGCAATTAATGTCTATAATTACACTGAAAGTTAATCTCAAAATTATCAATTTAACATCACCGTCAAATGTAATGTTTTTGCAAATCTAAAAATGAATATCCATTTTCATACTGTAGATGTGTTGTGGTGCCTATAAAATGTGCTGGCAAAATGTCAAAAATGAGTTCTTGTTATTTTTCACATTTGTTATTTTCACAACCTTCAAAAGGATGTATGATTTGTTGGAATTGGACAAAAATGAATGAGCTACACCTGTTTGAAGTCAATTTTGAAGTCAGCCTGTTTGAAATCAGCAAAGTCAATTTTGAGAAAATCGAGTTATCCAGTTTTCTGAAGGTTCCCAAACAAAATCACCTCAACCATACCTTAAAATCCTTGGTAATAACACCACATTTGGCACACACCAAGTCAAAACCTATATCTAAATGGAATGTGTGTTCAACTTTATTGAAAATATTTATATAAAGAATATTTAACATTGTTACCTAACTGATTTTAGAGCTACCCATGAAGCGATTGATGTAGCAAAATGATGCATCAAAATATCAATTATAGCAATAAATAATTGCTATAATAATCTCATGTTAACAAGTTTATAAAAAAGACTAAATTCTGTGAAAGATGAATTGTGATCAATACAGCTAGCAAAGTTAATACAGTCATGACCGTTTGTCCATTGTCCGACCATTGTTCAAGATTTGCTTCATTAATATCCACAATTGTCTTGTTTTGGTGGTGGCACATTATCACTGAAGTATTCATTAATAAATTGAGCAAAATGTTCCATGTCAGTTGCTCCGACAAGATTCACAGACCGCAGTGCATTTAAAGCATTAGCCACCGACTGAGCACTCTCACTATCATCCATATTACAAAATAGGCATATATCGACGAAATATTGAATTAAAAGCTTGAAAATGTGGAATTTATGCTGTGTTTAGTTTTCACGTATTAAGATGATACCGCAATGCGCTATTCCGACACATTTTGCCAGCATGGGTCACAAATTATTTGCAGAATTTAAAATAATTTTTTACTTTTTAGCGTTTCAGTTTATTTAGACAAAATGGTACCAGATTTTTTAGGTTTCACACGAGTCTCCACCGGTTTAACAATAACATTAGCAGCAGTCATATTAGGACTGCTACTAGCGGGGGCAGTTTGCGTAAAGCTACATTTATCTACGAGGGGGAAAAAATCATTTCAGTAACGTTGTTGTTCACCATTCGCAATTCTCAATTTGGTTAAGTGAGCTTTGTTATTACACTACAATCACTTACCTGATTGTGACAAGGTGGGATAGTGTTAGTTCCCCCTGAAATGAAAATAAAGCCATCTTTTACTCACCCTGCTGTTGTTCAAATGCGCGTGTTCCTGTGTGTGCGCACTCCAAGCCGTCAGTCGCCTCATGCAATATTGTCATGACAACCGGTACTCAATATTCACTTAAGGAGGTTATATTATTAGTATTATTTCTTATCATATACGTTATAGAAAAGACGAGAGTCGCGTTTGTTTCTATTGAGCCTGATTTCTCAAAATGGTGCGTGTGTGTGCTTATCCTGGGTGCCATGACAACAGTGCGAGTTTTAGTAGGCATGAGCGCCGGCGACTGCTGAGTGTGCACACACAGGAATGCGCGCAGAGTAACGGCCGAGCTCAGTGTTTTGACTGAATAATGTGGTTTCTTTCTCGCAAAACCTTATAGTGTGCCCCCTGAACACTTTCCATATATGGCGCGCGTCTCCCTGTATCATTGCGTGATACATTTGTTTATTTTTTGTAATGTTTTAGCTGATCGCCATTCACTGCCATAATAGGAAGGAGCGCGTGCAGCACTATTTTTTAAAATTTCATAGGACATAGGGCACTGGGACAACATCAGGGTATGTAAAAGAACACGCTACACTCGTTAATTTATACAGCACATATTTTTAGTGCATCCTCCCGTGCAATAAATAAGTTTGTCACATGTGTTGCACTGTGCCGACCCAGGCTTTTTTTAAAAAGTGAAATAAAGCCACACTTTTGAGCGCCGCTTACCGTGCTCCATGGCTGCAACAGAACAAACGGGCGCGGCAGGCACTTCCGGAAATCCGGTGGCCACTATGGAAACTAAAACTTGCGCGTTTGGAACCGATGATCGGAATCGAAAACAAAATTTCTAAACGATTCCAATGGCATCGTTATTTTTGAAACAGTTCCAAGTTGGAACCGGTTCTCGATGCCCAACCCTAGAATTCACATACTCGTTTCTACAAAAAATAATGCTACAGCCAGTTATTTTACTTTTGAAATGTGCGTTCCGTGTTGGAATGTCTGTTTTTGTTTTGAACTGTGCAATAACACACGTTGCCAATTTGCCCAATAGTATTGCGACACCACAGGTTGCCAGTTAGCGGGAAACACAGCGTATTGCTGCCATAACAACTGGGTCAGAGATTGCAGATTCTACTCGACCTAAAAAGCCTCGTCATCCATCTAAAAATCTCTATGAACAGAGGTACGTTAAAACGCGGATAAATGAACTCATCAACTTACAGTGTAAGTCTCTTCGGCTTTCATTGTCAATTGCACTCGTTCCTGTTGCGTGTCCTCAAACTGGCAACCTGTGTGAGTGTCTAGTCTGATGAGGAGGGGGCGGGGCAAACAATAATTTGAATTTGGCCTGCGGTACCATTTCAACCACTAGTTGTCATTCTTACAAACAGCACCTTTAACATAAAATTAATTAGCGGGTTATCATATCAGTCAGAATTTCAATATCAATGGATACTTAAAAAAATGTAGGACAGAATTTAAAAGATTAGTTCACTTCAAGACCAGGAACATTTCTTTCATGTTGACATCGTATCACAAAGCAAACTGTGTAATCAATACTTGCATAAATCTCAGATTTCTGATTCATAATGGTGCATATTATATTGTTCCACAGAAAATATTTTTATGCGCCACATGCATTTTTAAAGATCCTATCATAAGTGCCACGAGCTGAACTCGTCTCACTTGCCAGCTTCCGTCTCATTTGTTTTCAAAAGAAGCTATGCAAATGCTGCATGATAAAAAGATATACAGAAATGTAAAATCTAAAGGAATATTTAATAAGGATGTTGAGGAGTCATTAAGGTGATTTATTCAGGAATGTTTGGATCGGTGTCCTGTCCACACAACACAGGGCATTTAATCTCCCCAATTAAAGTGACTGAGCATTTACCTGTTATCAGTCCCACAGCCACAGCTAGAGTTCATTTCCTTATCGCTGATCCCAAATCAGCGCTACAGGCAGGATTACAGATGCATTGATTTAATGACCGTCAAACCGGGGAAGAGCAAATCGCAGCGATGGAAATATGTGCAGTATTTACAATTTGATTTGATTTCTCCGTTGCCAGGGGAGAAAGGCTGTAATGAATTATGAGGCCGTCATGCGAACGGAGCCACGTTGGATTAATTCACAGGGGGTTTGATGGGGCTTGAGTTGCTAAAACGTGCATTGCTTGATGAGAAGCCACATTTGGGTAAAACTCTTCAGTGTTGTCCTGTCAGTAGTCTGCAAATACGTTATAAATAGCGAAAAGGTTTTTATTTTTTAAATGTGCTCCTAACGTGCTAAATGTAACTTGGCCATGTGTGGACAGACATATCTGATTGCTTTCATGTCTGTTAGGTAGTGAGCTAAGCTTGGAGACTAATTTAATTACTGCCCTTCCCACCGACCCCCACTTTATAGGAGAGCATCACTAATCATTGGGAATCCTTTGAGGGGGGTGGGGTGGGTAGGAGTGGCCCTTTTTTTAGTCGAAAACACTGTGTAGCGTACACTGCGGTTTAATTTTCCAGGGAATCTTCACAGCCGGGATTAGATGGCTTTTTTCCAGAAGGTTCTGTCCTGACCCAGTGACCTCTAAACTGTGGATTGCAGCAGCTGCCGCACAGATGTGCAGGCGACCTTAGCCTTACTCAGCTTCGGCGAGAAAAACGTAATAACGGAGCTGTTGTAATTGATTACCACAGTGATGGTGAATTCTATAGAGTTGTTTTGTTAGGTCTTTTATCCCTTAATGATTCATCTAAATGAATATGTGTGAGGTGTTAAGCTAAATTGCTTGACTGAATCATTATGTGCCATTCTGAATGTGAACATCTGTGCTTTTGCATGAGGTGCATCTGTAGGTTTGAACATTTGTGATTTAAGATGGCTGTTAACTGTAATTGTAATCAAATACTGTGCAACACGTTTTTTTTATTGTAAAGGAATGTTTTGTATTGGGCTGTCGTGATTCCTCGATTCAATTTGAGTACTCGATTTAAAAAAATCCTTGATTGCAATTTACCTGTGTCGAGGTTGCACGATGTATTAAAACCATTTCAAATATACTACAGCACAGATAATGCTATTGAGTGCTTTAATTATTTACATGCGTGTAGGTTAGAGCTCAGAGCGGCTCCGTTGACCGTAAATGCTACTCCCACATGAACTGTTATCATTTACATGCGTGGAGCATCTTAAACTTCATCTCTACTTATGCTGTGAGTTTGGGTTGCTTATAACGTTCATATGGGAGCGCAATGTGCACCATTTCATTAGATTTGTAAGTAGGGGTGGGAATCTTAAGGCACTTAAGGATTCGATCTGATTCCGATTCTGGGAGTAACGATCCGATTCCTAAAACGATTCTTAACATACATTTTTGGTAACTAATTATCCTGCTGTGCAAATACATGAACTTTACATTTTAACCAAAATTGAAGCTAATATGTGTTTTGTTTTTAGTTAGAATATCTGTTTGATAGTATTGCCATATTAAAACTGATTATAAAGATTTCTTTCAATACTTTTATTTTATCAACAAAGTTATATTCAAGATTAACAAGCTCTAATACAACATAGTAAGCCATACAATTGCAAAGAACAATCATTAAGAATAAACAGTTCTCAATTTACAACTAAGTGTGGCAATTTTTCAGTTTCTTTAGAACATTTTAACGAAAAATGTCTTTAAAGCAAAAAAAAAGTTTACTTTGGTTAGAGCCACAAAAAAATCTTAAAAACAGGCTAATGCAGAAGAAAAACAACTTTAGCGCTCGCTGAGAAGCCAAATTCAGTGTGTGCGCATAAAATCTCACATGAGTAAACTTGCCGAGCAGCAACAGTCATGTTAGAGACATTTAATAAATCACTCACTAAAACAAAGAGTCTTTGTTCAGAATTTTCCAAACGTTTGAAACATTGTGCAGTAGTTCAGCAATATTAGATAAGTCATTCCAAAAATTATGCCATGGATGTTGGTAGGTTTATGTCCCGGCCTCCGCATCGGAGACATAGGAGTGTTATTAAGCATTAATGGCAAGGAGAGCCTTTATAGCCTACTTGAGCACCACTTTGTTTATTTTGGCTCAGAATTTCGTTTGTTGGAAATATGAACTTAATTTAGAAATGTTTTTGAAGTTAAAAACTTTGCATTTAATAAGCAAAATACATTTTTGAAATGGGGAGGCAGCTGCAGCGAGCACAGATACAGAGCGGCCAGAGAAACGGAGGAGCGACTGCTGTAAGGCGTTTGAGCAAAACTGCGGAAAAACTGCATAAAACGTGCAGGTGTTGAACCCTCTCACCGGGAAAAGTGTCCCCACGGGTGCGACGCCCCTGAGCAGGTCGTAGTTTGTCCATTTTATCTTTACCCGTTCGCCTATCAACGGGTTTTTCTGTTTGGCCGGTGACCGCGCGCGTGCGCACACAGTGGTGAAGTGACCGTTTGAATTGAACACAGAATCGATTCTGAATTTTTGAGAATCGATTCTGAATTGTTGGATAATGAATCGCGATGCATCGATCTTTTCTCCCACCCCTATTTGTAAGGTAAATAATTCATAAACCTACGCCAACACCAAATATGCAAATTGTTCATCGAGATTTCAAAATTAAAGTCTAAATGCTTGCTCTTAGTTTGCATGTTTTGATGTCCACATGTTCTTATTCAATAAATTACAGTGGCATTTCTATTGTAATCAAGTTGACAAATATTAAAGATTAAGTGGACATTTGAATTAAATATAATTTGGCCGATATTAAACCAGGATTTGATCTGCTGTAAAGTGTAACTGTGGACAGTTCTGCGCATGATTTACTGACGACGCGCGTTTTAATGGAACACAGACGCAGCCGGATAATTTCCATAATGACCAGTGCACTCTACCTGTTAGCGTCTGGTTTAAGGCAAACATTTTGGGCGGTAAATAACCGCACAAACACCAGTAAATTGACGAGCGCAAACCTTTGTAAATCACCTCGCATGATTCATTTAAATACTTAAATACTGTTCCTGAAAGGGAAACAAATACATGTGCAATAAGGTCAGCCGCAAAAAGAACCCTGTCCACGCCTCGTGTTTACAACCCGTGCTTACTTGATTTTGATACCACAAAAACAAACCAGATTACTCAATCAATCGTCAAAATAATCGACTGATTACCAAAATAATCGTTTATAACCGTTAATAATAATAGTCCTAATTTTGTGATTCCATTAGTAATCAATTATTGCTGATACTATGTTTGAATTCTGATGTCCCAGTCATTACAGACATGAACTATCTGTTAAATTGCATTAAACTTTGATGTCTTTATTACAACTAGAGTTGTCACTGTACCAAATTTTCAGTAGTCGGTGCCAATATCAGCCAAATTTCACAGTTTCGGCACCAGTTTTGGTACCATAGCAAAAATTCTTTGCAAGCATGCAGAGCTCACGCTGAACAAACTCTGGCATATTTAGCAGATTCTGACCAACTCAATCACCTCTGATTGGCCATTGCATTCATGCACTTAACCAATATGTCTGTGATTGGCTACAATGTTCAACTCTTCAAAAGCACGTTTGTAAATAGAAACCTTTGACGGTCTTCACAGAGCCTTGCACAAACCTCATAAACCTCATACCTCTCTTGTCAGATGTTCTCCAAACTCATCAGGCATTATAGGAGAAAATTCAGAGCTGTTATCTTGGCAAAAGGAGGTTGTAAAAAGTATTTAATAAAAGGGTGCCAATAATTATGGCCGGTTTTGGCCAATTGTGTTTTTGGAGAAAAGTATTAATTTATAAAAAATTTGAAATCCCAACCCCTTTCCCGCTCTTTTCCCACAAAAACAATTTTGTGTCTCATTTGATTGGGTGGACCGGTTGTCATCTGAGTGGGCCACCCTGGCAACAGTACTTCGTGCTGGCACAAAAGTCGCTAAAACCTCGTATCAAAAGTAAATTGGTGCAAAGAGTCACCAGAGTGCAAAAAAAGTCCTTCCTTCCTTGTGTTGTTCCGTTCATAAATCAGATTCGAGTAACATCTGCAGCGGTAATGCTAATGTGGCCCAGTATGGAGAGACAAAAAAGCGCATTGATTTCATTTCCTGGCCCTCTGTGTAGCTTTGGACTAGATTATACGGGAATGTCATATCTAAGAGGAAGATTAGAGGAACCTGTGTCTATGGGGACTGAGACTATGTGCTCTGCCTCACAAGTAGAAGAGCTTTAGTTTAAGACGTCTGTTTTCCCTCCCTCACTCTCACTTAAAACTCAAATAAAGCCCAAGAGGAAGACCTCATGCTTGTACCATACTGACTTTTCATGTAATTGGTCAAGCTTCATTGTCTCTTTTGGCGTATAGGCAACGAAACATATCTAGTGCTGTCATCTCTGCCAGTGATCTTTCACTTTAATTAGAGAAGTTGTGTGTTTTCCATTGTGTGGTGTGCCAAAGAGTCAGAAAAGCCCATTTTTCTGTTTTGAGCCAATTTGGAAGTTTTTAGCCAATTTGGAATTAGAAACTAGACATAAAACAAGAAATAAAACGTAAGCCTGTTTACTTTCAGAATACGTTACTGGTGTTATTGTGAATGATTTTAAGTGCTGGTTCTTCCAGAGAAAAAAAATTAAAAAAAAAAATTATTAGATTTTTTCTCAATCTAATAATTTGCTTTGTCTCCAGAACGGCTTTCATTTTCAACTGACAATATCACTGGCTTCATCTTGGCTGTGCAAGCTTTTGCTTAGTGTAAAAGTCACAGTATGTAAGTTTTGCCACTAGAGGTCGCTTATTCAAAAAAAAGGTGTAGCTTGATGACCCCGTGAATGAGTGTGAAATCATGGGAGTTGTAGTCTTTCTTGACTCTTCATCTCCACAGCCGATGGAAAGGAATCCGACGGACTCGGGCAGAAATCATGTTCACGTATGAGCGATGTAATAAAATTTTAGGAAGCAGGACAAGCTGAGTGCCCTTGGGAGTGAATGCTAATGATAAAGACCTGCGCGACACAGCTGAGCTTTTATTCTGCTTATGCTGCAGTCGGCTGCTTCCGCTCTTTTCGTTGCGTATGTGGGGTAACGCAGTGCTGTTTTACATGGTTAAAACAATGATACTAAATGCATTTGAAAGTTATGTTAACGTTACTCTGTGCGTTTTCTCTGTGGCTTGTATGAGAGACTGGTTGCACTTTGTAGTAATCTAGATCGATATTAGAATATAATATTAATAAAAACTGGATGACTAAATGATTGTTGCTAAATGACATGCAATTAATTTTTAAATATTGTATGATGGAGAAAGCGCTCTCTGATTATGCTTTGTTAGCCACTTGACAAAATAGTGTTGTCTCTAAGGCATGGTAAAAACGTTACTGACTGTGAATAGGGTTGGGCATCGAGAACCGGTTCCAACTTGGAACCGTTTAAAAAATAACGATGCCATTGGAATCGTTTTGAAAATTTGTTTTAGATTCAGATCATCGGTTCCAAACGTGCAAGTTTTAGTTTCCATAGTGGCCACCGGATTTCCGGAAGTGCCTGCCGCGCCCGTTTGTTCTGTTGCAGCCATGGAGCACGGTAAGCGGCGCTCAAATGTGTGGCTTTATTTCACTTTTAAAAGTGTCTGGGTCGGCACAGTGCAACACATATTATCAAACTTACTTCTTGCACTACAAATATGTACAAATATGTACAAATATGTGGTGTAACGGTACAAATTTACAAGTGTAGCGTGTTTGACATGCTGCGCAGGTCCACTGTCTCGTCCTCCTTGGGAAACCCTGCACTAACCAACGTTATTAAGGGATAGTTCAACCTGAAATGAAAATAAAGCCATCTTTTACTCACCCTGCTGTTGTCCCAGTGCCCTGTGTCCTTCTATCTTTTTCAGACCTCAAAAGCAGAAATTTTAAAAAATAGTCCTGCATGCACTCCTTCCTATTATGGCAGTGAATGGCGACCAGGCTAAAACATTACAAAACATATACAAATTTATCACGCAATGATACAGGGAGACGCGCGCCATATATGGAAAGTGTTCAGGGGGCACACTATAAGGTTTTGCGAGAAAGAAACCACATTATTCAGTCAAAACACTGAGCTCGGCCGTTACTCTGCGCGCAATCCTGTGTGTGCACACTCAGCAGTCGCCGGCGCTCATGCCTACTAAAACTCGCACTGTTGTCATGGCACCCAGGATAAGCACACACACTCACCATTTTGAGAAATCAGGCTCAATAGAAACAAACGCGACTCTCGTCTTTTCTATAACGTATATGATAAGAAATAATACTAATAATATAACCTCCTTAAGTGAATATTGAGTACAGGTTGTCATGACAATATTGCATGAGGCGACTGACGGCTTGGAGTGCGCACACACAGGAACACGCGCATTTGAACAACAGCAGGGTGAGTAAAAGATGGCTTTATTTTCATTTCAGGGGGAACTAACACTATCCCACCTCGTCACAATCAGGTAAGTGATTGTAGTGTAATAACAAAGCTCACTTAACCAAATTGAGAATTGCGAATGGTGAACAACAACGTTACTGAAATGATTTTTTCCCCTTCGTAGATAAATGTAGCTTTACGCAAACTGCCCCCGCTAGTAGCAGTCCTAATATGACTGCTGCTAATGCTATTGTTAAACCGGTGGAGACTCGGTGTGAAACTTCATTCACCTTTGCAGCAAAGCAGTTGAAAATGCCAGCGGAGAAAGTCAAAATAAAATTTTCCTCTGTGAAATGAGCCTGTGACATGTTTTGACTCCACCCCTCAAAGAATCGGAATCGGGAACCGAAATCGAAATTAAGAATCGGAATCAGAATCAGAATCGTTCAAATCAAAACAATGCCCAACCCTAGCGGTGAATCAAGAAAACAAGCAATTCAAACAAAAAGACTAACCGTGTTGCGCTGTATAACAATGATTTGTTTTCTGTTGATAAATGTATCCAAACAGTTAAACTGTCTTATAAACTGTCTTATAAAAGACAGTATATTAAAGCGTGTTTTTTTGGTGTTTCCATGGTTTCTACATAAATCAAGGGTAGCGCAGATATGACGTCATTGACAGGCGACACAATGAAACACTGGGTAAAATAGCGAATTTCTCTGGATTTAAACATTGTTTGAAACGTTTGGGATAATGTACACAGCTCAACAAAATATAGTTATATCATTGTTCTAGTGGTGTTTGGAAATTTTAATCAAAACATCTTGCATATTATGCCTTTAACTTGATGCCAAATAGCTATTTAAGCATTGATTTAGGCTATGTAATGCTGCCTGGTTTTAAAATCTTGCTAATACTATTTAACTAATTAATTTAATTTGATTCTATCTAACACCAGAGTAAATTGAAGCCAGTTAATTTAAAAATGTTTCCTTTTATCAAATTATCCTGTTTTTGATTTTACAGAAATAACGCTGGTTATAAATTCCATCCATGTTGGCTTCAAATTTACAGATTAATACAAATATAATACAAATATAAATATATGTAAAACAATATTTAAATAACAAGCTAGATATTTTGAATCCATGCATGGTTATGGTTGCCTGCTGGTTTGTTTACAGTCATTAGTTGGTACTAGCTTTTTTAGGTGGTCCTTAGCTAAGCTAGTTGGAGTGCTAGCTACCATGGACCAAGACCAGTTTTTTCCCAGCAAGGAATATATTTATTGAATGTTTTGAAGGTGTAAGGAACAGTTGGTTACTATGGTTAGCTATGGTTAGTCTAACTGCAAAAGGTCTGGACTTCATAGCAGCTTTGGGTGACATGTAAGCTACCAATCACTGTAAATCATTCATTAAAGAACGTTGTGCACATTTACTGCAACAACGGCAGATCAGTCTACAAAAATTTTGAAAATCCAGTGTTTAGTTGATCCTGATAAGGGCTCATTGTCACAGTTGTAAACACAATGGCTTTCTTCTTCCATGAGGGGGTTTGGCATCACAACGGTGGACTGTCAAATAACGTGACACACACATCTCCCAGAAATCCTGTAGAATTTAATCAGATACAAACGAAGAAACTCAAAGTTTGTCCCATTTTGTGTGCCTTATGCATCAGACATTAAGCCAACTGTTGGTGGGCGTGACTTCTGGGTCTGAGACTAAACTATGGTGATTCTGTTGCTATTTACAATGCTAACTGAGCTTTAACATAGAATTACAGTTGTTATTCCTACTACTGTAAAACGATATTAAATGATTATGGAACAATGTAGGCTACCACAAATATACAGTAGAAGCAACATTAGGCAGACAGTGTGTTTACCATGGTACTTTTTTGTAAGGGATGGTTCTTTGAAAATGAAACATCTTTATTATTCTGAACTGGAATTATATTTATGCTCTGGCAGTAGTGGCAATTGTCTCTGATACACTATTGTTATTGTTCATTCATTGTAATGCATAATAATAGAAATGGATTTTGCTTTGAACAGGAACCAGTTTATGAACAAAAAGTACGAGAAATTTTTGAGTAGGTATGAGATATACCCCCCAGCAGTACCACCTGTCTGTCCTTTATCCGATGGCATTTGTTCTGAGACGTGACTCTCGTCTTTGTCTCCCTTGAGGGAAATGTTCAAATTCAATAGCCATGAGACTTTCTGAGGCATAAGCAGTTATTTTGATACTGTCACATAAAGCCGTGCATAAATAGCTTTCATTATATCCTTGTAGTACAATAAGCCTGAAAGCATTTTTGGCTTGTATTAGATTACACTGTACAATCTTTACTCATGTTGGTGTTAGGGATAGATTTGATCTGAAACCTGAGCAAATTAGTAAATGTCAAGGAGCAGCAAGAGCATTGAATTAGAACGTGAACATTAGCAAGCTATTCAATGTTATTCGCTATAGCGCATAATAACATTATGAAAAGTACTATGGTTTTACTATAGTAATGTAATTCTCAGAAAATGTGCAGTCTACCAGATTCAAATATTTAGGGTGAATGTGAACTAATCAAGTACTTGAAAACTAGTTCCATGCTTGCTTTGCTTGAGACTTAATGAGGAGAGTAAAAATGTTGAAATGAAGTGCTATTCTATGTGCTTTTGAACAAGATGAAAAAAGGGAGATTTGATAAGTGTTTATTAGTGTTTAATTTTCAATTTGGAGGATTTGCTTAGACTGTGGGCTGGTACAGCGTCATTACTGCTTTGCATGCTCACAGAGCATTTCATGTTTAGCTTGCTAACTTGCTAATATATGTGCTATTGCTAGCTAATAGTTTGTTAGCTAGCTAGTACAGTCTTATAATTCAGTCATGTGAAACAAAAATGTAAGCTAATGTTTGCTTGCTAATATGTGCTATTGCTAGCTATAGCAATATGTTTGTACATGCCCTGCTCAAAAATCCAGCTAAAACCAGCCTAAAATGATTGGCTGGTTTTAGCTGGATTAAGCTGGAAGTAGCTGGTTTTAGCTGGTCTCCCAGCCTGGTTTAGCTGGTATTAGCCGGTCAAACTGGTCTCCTGGTTTAGCTGGTATTAGCTGGTCACCCAGCCTGACTTAATTGGTTTTTGCAGGTTTCACAGCCTGGCTTAGCTGGTGTTCAGCTGGTTTTAGCTGGTCTCCAAGCCTGGCTTAGCTGGTCAAGCTGGTCTCCCAGCCTGGTTTAGCTGGTGTTCAGCTGGTCAAGCTGGTCTCCCAGCCTGTCTTAGCTGGTGTTCAGCTGCCTGGTTTTTGCTGGTCTCCCAGCCTGGTTTAGCTGATCAAGCTGGTTTCCCAATCTGGACTGGAAGTTGGTGGTCTGCTTGTTTTAGCTGGTCTCCCAGCCTAGCAAAGCTGGTGAACATCTTACCTAATTACAAATCAATCAGATTCCATGCTAAGACCACACTGACCAGCTAAGACCACACTGACCAGCTAAGACCACACTGACCAGCTAAGACCAACACCGACCAGCTAAGACCACACTGACCAGCTAAGACCAACACCGACCAGCTAAGACCAACACTGACCAGCTAAGACCACACTGACCAGCTAAGACCAACACCGACCAGCTAAGACCAACACCGACCAGCTAAGACCAACACTGACCAGCTAAGACCAACACTGACCAGCTAAGACCAACACTGACCAGCTAAGACCAACACTGACCAGCTAAGACCAACACTGACCAGCTAAGACCAACACTGACCAGCTAAGACCAACACTGACCAGCTAAGACCAACACTGACCAGCTAAGACCAACACCGACCAGCTAAGACCAGCTAAAAAGTGTTCAAAACCCCTCTTAAACCAGCCTGAAAAACCAGCTATGACCAGGCTGGGAGACCAGCTAAAACCAGCCTGACCATGTTAGGCTGGTTTTAGCTGGATTTTTCAGCAGGGTAGTTTGTACAATCTTATAATTCAGTCGTGTGACACAAAAATATGATGCTTAATGAAATAATCAAATATACAAATATAAATATATGTTTGATCGCTAATATGTGCTAGCAAACAGTTTGTTAGCTATCTAGTACAGTCTTATAATTCAATCATTTGACACAAAAATACATGATACGGAAATAATCCTGTCAAGGAAGCCAAATAAAATCACTTTAATACTACTTTATTGGGTCACTTAAAAATGGCTTAAATCTGTGATGTTGAAATTTTGTGAACAGATTATGTTTGTTTAACCTAATTGATTCATGTGGTAGCACTGTACATGATTAAATCATGTATATCCAACACATTTTTTTGCACTATTGTAAAATAATTCTCTATTCGAAGAAAATATATTGGTTTTCATTACAGCTATGACAGTTTCTTCAGTTAAATCCATAGCTATTATTTCTAATTTGTTACTTTTCATAACAAATACCATAATTTAAAATGCCTATGAACTTTTCTGGCAAAGGTATTTTATGTGATTTGGTTGTATTTTTAATGAAAAGGTATATTTTTGTGTTGTTTCTTGTGTGTGTGTGTGTGTGTGTGTGTGTGTGTGTGTGTGTGTGTGTGTGTGTGTGTGTGTGTGTGTGTGTGTGTCTGACTGATCTTGTTCATGCTGCTGTAATAAGAGTAAATCCTCCGCTCTCTTTAATAAGGTGACAGGGCACAGTTGTTGAAGACCGTTTAGCTAATTATGCACTCTACATTCAGGACGTGGCGTCAGTGGTTTGTTTATGCAAAACCGAAATGTTCTTAAAACCTATTTAGATGTAGATTATGTCAAATCTAGTTTGTTCAGAGTCAGATAAAGATTATGAATAATTATCTTTTCTGGTCCTACTTTTGAAGTCTGAAGTCTTTCTCCATTAAGAGCACAGTCATCTAGACAATTAAACTACCTTTGCCAGGAGACAGAGACATTTAATGAGCCTGTGAAGTTATAAGCGACTGCTTATAATGATTTAACTTCCCTATCAGATCGGGTTCATTAGGTTTTCCTGAAGCAATTCAGGCCTTTTTCCACAGTGTTGGTTTGCATCTATGTATGTAGCCATGGAGCCTGCCTCTAAAATGTCTATAAAATGCTATAGAGCCAAGAATGCCTATTGCTTTTAGCTTGCACGTTAATTAGAGCCGAACAGAGACTTCATATAAAGCACGCAGGCTTCGGTATTTCATAGTAGCAGCTTAATTGTGGTGGTGTAATGAGGAGAACCAGCAGGATATGGTGATTTGAGGGTTAGAGATTTCGTAGGGTTGGCAGGAGCTGGTCTTGCAAGTCTTAATGCTTGATTCTGGATTCTGGATTCTGGCTGGATAAAGTGTTTATGTCGATCAAGACAAGCCATAACTGTATTTTAGGTTATCAAAAGCAATATTACAATTTCAATGTAAGTTTGTTTTAAAAGAAGCCTGTTTTATTGTTTTTCATTTTTAGTAATGGTTCACCCAAAAGGGAAAATATCATAATTTGCTCATGTTGTTCCAAACCTCTATGATTATTTTTCTTCTTTGGAACACAAAAGAAGATATTTTGTGTAATGACCAACACTAGCGCTTAAAGCCTTGGACCTCATATAAAAAACGAAACAATTTTTTTTTTTTAAAGCAATACAAATGGGATGAACTGGTGAGTTGCTGTATGATATAAAAATATACAAATAATTTTGATTAGAATATTTATTTGGTAAAATTATTTGTTGTTGGCTGCAAATTTGCATTGCAGAGATGTATAGATTTTAAAAGTAGTATTTTTTCAGTAAGCAAATACATTTCTTTTTATATATACACTCACCTAAAGGATTATTAGGAACACCATACTAATACTGTGTTTGACCCCCTTTCGCCTTCAGAACTGCCTTAATCTTACGTGGCATTGATTCAACAAGGTGCTGAAAGCATTCTTTATAAATGTTGTCCCATATTGATAGGATAGCATCTTGCAGTTGATGGAGATTTGTGGGATGCACGAAGCTCCCGTTTCACCACATCCCAAAGATGCTCTATTGGGTTGAGATCTGGTGACTGTGGGGGCCATTTTAGTACAGTGAACTCATTGTCATGTTCAAGAAACCAATTTGAAATGATTTGAGCTTTGTGACATGGTGCATTATCCTGCTGGAAGTAGCCATCAGAGGATGGGTACATGGTGGTCATAAAGGGATGGACATGGTCAGAAACAATGCTCAGGTAGGCCGTGGCATTTAAACGATGCCCAATTGGCACTAAGGGGCCTAAAGTGTGCCAAGAAAACATCCCCCACACCATTACACCACCACCACCAGCCTGCACAGTGGTAACAAGGCATGATGGATCCATGTTCTCATTCTGTTTACGCCAAATTCTGACTCCACCATCTGAATGTCTCAACAGAAATCGAGACTCATCAGACCAGGCAACATTTTTCCAGTCTTCAACTGTCCAATTTTGGTGAGCTCATGCAAATTGTAGCCTCTTTTTCCTATTTGTAGTGGAGATGAGTGGTACCCGGTGGGGTCTTCTGCTGTTGTAGCCCATCCGCCTCAAGGTTGTGTGTGTTGTGCTTCACAAATGCTTTGCTGCATACCTCGGTTGTAACGAGTGGTTATTTCAGTCAAAGTTGCTCTTTTATCAGCTTGAATCAGTCGGCCCATTCTCCTCTGACCTCTAGCATCAACAAGGCATTTTGGCCCACAGGACTGCCGCATACTGGATGTTTTTCCCTTTTCACACCATTCTTTGTAAACCCTAGAAATGGTTGCGCGTGAAAATCCCAGTAACTGAGCAGATTGTGAAATACTCAGACCGGCCCGTCTGGCACCAACAACCATGCCACGCTCAAAATTGCTTAAATCACCTTTCTTTCCCATTCTGACATTCAGATTTCAGGAGATTGTCTTGACCAGGACCACACCCCTAAATGCATTGAAGAAAAACTGCTATGTATACGTGTTATTTATTTTAGTATTATTATACATTTATTAGTATTATTATTATTATATATTATATAACTTTTTATTCATATTTTGAATTGGCTTATTTTAATTTGATTTTAATTCATTTGAGTAATTATTGTTTTTAAAATGCAATTCCTAAAATATTTCCAATTATCTTTCATTTATTTTAGTTTTAGTTTTAGTAATTGTAGTCATTTCACTTATTATTTTAAAGTTTATTTTAAAATCTAAAATGTATATTTTATTTAATCTTCGTTTCAATTAAAGAAAACCGTTTTTTCATAGTTTTAGTTAATAAAACACTGGGAAATAATTAGTACTTGCAGCCCTATTTTTAACACTCATCAATAGCTGAAAATAAATGAATTTGATAGACAAATGAGAAAAATGCAAAATATTGGTAAATTAGGCAAATGCTAAATAGAAGCATGTTCACTGGTGGTCTCAGACTTTAGAACCCCATTGTATTACACGTCATGCTTCTAAATTCAGTGCATGTGATGTTCTGAATGCTCAGCTGTGGATTGTAAATGAACACTAATTAATGTAATGTCATAATACACACGTTGTCCCTGTCTGCTGAACAAAGACTTTAACCAGAAACTAATCTGTTCGATCTCATTCTTTTCACTTGCAGTGCAAAAAGTGGGCATATTGAATTATTCCTTGAATATTTTTGGAGATTTGTTATGGTGTGATTTTCGAGCTTTTGACAGAAACTTGGCCCAGTCTGGCTCTGAGTGCTCTGTTATCCACAATCCCCTGTCCAGATATGCCTTTCCGTCTGTTCTCAGTGAATCAGCTCACTTCAGACATCCATCATGTCCCTGAATAGCGACTCCTCAGGGGCCGAAAAACACAGTATCATGCTCTCTCCAAACAAGGGGCTTCTTCCACGCTAGCGAGAGATTCTTGCAGTACCGACTGGATATGACGTCACCAAAGAGCAACTGTGCCACCACCAGCAGTGACCCCAGCACAGTGTCTCTTTTATTCGTCTGCTTCTTGAATTCTTGAAAGATGTCAATTGATTCTTGGTGTTCTATAGCGCCTGTGTTTCCTGTCTTCAAATGGTTTTTGTTACATCTGATCAATCTTCTGTGCTACATGGGAGACGTCTGTTCAACACATGCCATCTTCATACAGATCTGCACTGTTCATTGACTGCAGTCACTCACAGGATAGTTTTATAATGTTGGGTTGCTTCTTTATTGTTCAGACAAGGGAAAAGAAAGGACAGGAAGTGATAGGGAGAATAGGAGGAAAAGGATCAGCAATTTTGAGAGCCAAATTGCTAACTACTAGGCAATAGTGATGTGCACAATGTGCAGCTAGTCATTGGGATGCCTGAACAAATCAACTAATCAGTTTGAAAGAATGAAAAATGTCAAACCTGTGTGAGTTTCTTCTGTAGAATACAAATGAAGATATTTTGAAGAATGATTCAACTGTTTTGCCCATATAATGAAAGGCAGGGAGGTCCAAAACAAACAAATTGGATCCCTCTGACTTTAATTGAATGGACAAAAAAAAACACTGAAACAATATTTATAGGTTTTCTTTTGTTTCGCAGAAGAAAGCCAGTCATACAGGTTTGGAAGGACATGAGGGTGAATAATTGAATTTACACTGCATCCAGACTAGGGCTGCAACGACGCGTCGACGTCGTCGATGACGTCGACTACGAAAATACGTCGACGTGCGTGAAATGCGTCGACGCGTCGGCGGCACATTATTTACGTTCTAGAATGGAACAGAAGATCTAGAATAATGGCAGCTTCTGCTCCCGGGCATAGTGAAAATGATCATTTATCATATAAAGCCAGACCGCGACATTCAAAAGTGTGGGAGTACTTTAAACAGAAGCCGAATAAAACTGTGCTTTGTTCGCTCTGTAACGCCGGTTTCACACTGCACGCGGTGGCAGAGCAGGAGCCGTGCGCGTGGAGAGCGGGAGCTTTCACACTGCAGTCAGTGTTGCCAAGTCCGCTTTTTTCCGCGGAATTGGGCTACTTCTACACTGTTGCCGCGGGCTGTGTCTCATGTCCGCGGGTTGAAGCAAAAAAACACACATATTTAACCCCCCGAACGCGATGTTTACCAGAGAACCTCCCCGAAACGCGATTGGGCTTGTTTTGGGCTAGTTTTGAGTAACGAATGGGTGGGTTTTGTTGTGTAAACCTGGCAACCCTGCTGCCAGTGTTCTCTCGCGCAGCTGAACGCGCCACGCGTGTATTGCAACAGACGGTCACATTTTCCTGGGTTCTTCTCCGACCCCAGTACGTCTCGTGCTTTTATTTATTATGGGCTGCATATATCTCCTGTATATGCGACCTGGTTCCGCTCTGTCCCAAACACATATGCATAATAACTTGCTGTATATAGGTAGTTTACATGATTAAAGTAACATTACAGTTAAGATATGCCTCTAGCTTTAATCATTTAAATGTGTCTTTGAAGTTTGGGCAAAAACTTCTGGCAGTCCTTGTTTATGCACATGTATCTTCAAAATAGACGACTAGTTATACATTAACACTATGCTGAAAGCTCCTGTATGTGAACCTTTTGCAGATAAATACAAGTGCATTTTCGTTTACTACTGACACAAATCAATAAGTAAATCATACTCAACTACTATAGTAAACAACTTTTCCTAATTAGGCCTACTCTGTATACATTTTATGATGAATAGTATCATTTATATATTATGTTTAAAAAGCTTCTTGTGTTCATATATTTCATTATAAAATGGCATACTATGTACACTACCCTTCCTGAAATACAATTAATATTGTCATCATTCATTGATTTCATGTTAAAATAATATACAAATTCACTACCCTCTTTGAAATACAATAATCAGTAAAAAAGAATAATAAGATTAATCAGGAAAAATAATCGTTAGATTAGTCGACTAATCGAAAAAATAATCGTTAGATTAGTCGACAGAAAAAATAATCGTTAGTTGCAGCTCTAATCCAGACTGATGGGGAGACTGATTGTGTATGTTTAAAATTGGATATACAGTAATATGACATGCCATTAGGCTGAAATTAGGGCTGCCACTAACAACTATTTTTATATAATTTTCAACAATTTTACTTAAAAACATTTAATTTAACTTGCAACGTTGGCCTTCAGTAGTGTACTACTAAAAAAATAATGTAAACAAGCCCTTGACAAAATGTAAAACTAAAAGAGTAAAAAGGTACAAGTTTGTAAACCAACATAACAAAAAAGAGAATGTCAGCAAATACTTTTTTTTATATAGAATAGTGTTGTCATGATACCAGCATTATGACTTTGATAGGATACCAGACTAAAATACCTCAATACCGATACCGAATCGATACCATGGCAAAAAAAAAAAACTGTAAAAGTAATTGAATAATATGACAGAACTTACTATTCATTGTTTTAGGGTTAAAAAACCCTAAAAACTCAAACCCTAAAACTTGGCCGGCATGTTACTTCCCTGCCCTGCTTCACACAGAATATTAGGTCCAGCCTTTTAAGCTGCACGGACCAAATTCATTGTAACACCCGATTTCTCATTCAACTCCGTATACGTTCACTAAAGACATACCCGACAGCGTTTACCCGAATACTCACCAGGACGTTCATTTTTACATGTTTATAAATATTTAAACCCAATAATCCGCGAAACTGGCGTTGCGATCTGTCTGAGTGAAAGGCGGCTGTGCGCACTTCAGGACAGAGTCCGGCCGCGCCACACTTTTTTGTTGATTTCTTTTTCCTGAGCTGCGTGTATATATTTGCCTGTTCTGCTTCCATTGTTTAGTGAACAGTGGAAGCAGAGCTCACACACACACACACACACACACGTCCTCAGTCCTGCTGTCACAAATCGACGCAGATTAAGAAATATATTACACTTATTGGAGTGCTGTCATTTTTAAAGTACCGGTACTAATACAATTTCATATCGTACCCAACTAAAAATATTGACTTCGACTAATTAACAGCGTCGACGCGACAGGCCTAGCTGAAATACAGAAAATCAGAACAGATTTTAAAACTCTAGACATATACTTGGGCATCGTACTCTAAGGCCCTGTTTTAGGGCTCTAAATTCCGTTTTTTCCATTTAAATTTTTTGTATTCTATTTTTTTCAGTACCTTTTTTTATGGTTAATTTAAATTTCAGTAATAAAAAAACAAAACATGTATAATTAATTAAAATCATGAAATACAATTTAACAACAATTTATTAAAAGTTTAATAAAAAGTAGCATTCGATTAAATTTTCTTAGTCGATCGTCGGGAGAATTAACGATCGACTATCGATTAATAATTAATATTTTAATAATAAAATTAATTATTTAGCTTTTATAATTCAAAAATGCAATGAATATAAAAATACTGTTACAGTTTACATGCAGGCAATGAGCTCACAGAGACGAGGGTAGCCAGGAGAACAGGAAACAGGAACTTTAATATTAAACTCAGGATCACGACAGACACGTACAACATAAACGAGAACCGACAAACACTGAGGGCAAACTGAGGGTTTAAATACACAGAGCAAATGAGGATAACGAGGTGCAGGTGGTGGACGAGACACAGGTGACTGACATGACTAATTACCTAAACTGGGGAGAAACAGAATCATAATCCAAACACACAAGACAGGGCATACATGTAACAAATACAGCGTGTTTTTCCTCGAAAACTTTTATTACAAGATCAACTTGTGGCAGAAAGTTAAACTACGTTCAGTTAGGCAAACCGAACATACCGTGCATATGCAGTGCTCTAAAGCAGCGGAACCTGCAGCTGCGAGCCGGCGTTCTTAAACAGAGACCTCATTTGTTCCAAAATAATAATAATAATAAAAAAGAATCATGTTAAATAATAACTTAAACAAAAAACATAATACCGGTACTTAGATCTGACAGGTTTTGTCAACATGTAACTCAAAACTGGCAGGCTTTCTGACAGAAGACGCTTTAGTTTCAGCCTTACTCAAAGGCCGCGGAAACAGCCCAGTTACGCACGTCAATCAATTCCCGACAATCTTAGTTTGCTTCTTATTTATTAAATATACAGGCAAATAGTGTATTAAACATTGATCAAAATTAAAATACAATTTATACAAAACAAAATTAATTTTAAAGAAAGACTTTCTAGAAAACACAATTCAATTAAGTGCTCAAAATCCATGTCCCCAGACATATGCGCATCTGATGTTTACTCATGCTGCTCACTTTTCATAATCAACATATGAAATAAAAAAGTTATAATATTTTAACATAGCCTAACTATATGAAACTAAATAGGCTTCGTTTTCTCCAACCCTCTGTCCAACTAAGTCGTCGGCGCCTTCTGATGGATTTTTTCCTTTATGACAGTGGATCCAAATCACAATACTCCATAATGTCTAGCCATACTACAGATAAGTGCAAGACATAATTATAATAAACAGTGAACTATCTACTTTTATTTGTGTACACTCACAATAACGGCAAAGGCCGTGGATTCTGGGAACAGATTATTTTGCACTCCACTCCAAACGCTGTCTTCATTTCAAAAATATATTTTGTTTATTAAACGCAAAGTTTTTCATTTCAAAAGCATTTTTAAATTCAGTTTATATTTCCAACAAACGAGATTCCAAGCCAAAATAACGAAGTGGTAAAAAAAACTTTGAGTTATCACCATGAAGATTCGAACTTTTCACTCGTCTCTGTATGTGGCAATGCGTCAAAATGGATCATTCTTTACAGATGATGGTATGTTTGGACAGAAGATGAGACAGAGTTCTTTATTAAACTCATAAAAAAACAATAGAATATAAAATGCCACAATTTATCATAACACCTCATATGTGCCGCTCAAGTAGTATAAGGTGCCTTCCTTGCAATCAATGCTTGGATAGCACACACGTCTCTTTCCATTAAAAATAATGGCGCGCGGTGGCTGGGATATACATAAACCTTACAACATGCGTAGCATAATTTTTGGAATGACTATCACAAGAAGAAAAAAAAATTCATCAAAATCAGTTAATAGAAACGCCGTCATTTCGCAATATTTTTTATCGACCTTTAGAAAATATTGCACAAGTTTTGGGCAAATCTGTAATGGAAACGCGGCGAATTATGTAGCTGGCAGGTTATGGTGATGTAGCTCTCAGCTGTTAAAGCGCTCCAGCAGATCAACTCTCTCAGCTTTGCTCAATTCTTTTAACAGCTGCTGCTTTCGTTCTTCGTAGTGAGTTTCTACCAGTCTGGTGATGGTACGTCGTTATGGAATTTGATATGCTGGTTCCAATAAATGTATCAGTTCTCGAAAACCATTACCCTCAACAATACTTAAGGGCAGAATATCCAACTCAATGAACTTGCAGATCCCTTGGGTAATTTTTTTTTCTGCTCGTTGTGCATCACAGCTCCGAGTCCGTGCTAACGCCGAATAGATGCTAGGTTGAGACTGGATGCACCGCCACCGACATTAAACAGGGACGGATGCACTTTAAGTGGTACATCATTTGAGTCGTGGCTGTGTTGTAGCCTACTTATACACGGCATTGCAATGTTTGCAGTGAACTTCACCACACAGTGAAATTAATTTAATTGCTTCAAGACTCACAGTACGCAACGCAACCTGCATTAGATTTTTAAAAAATGCATTAGATTAATCGATAACAAATTAACGTGATTGATCGAAATTCTTAACTATCAATTATCGATCGTCGATTAATCATGCCCATCCCTAATTGGGGTCCTATGAAATAAGTTTTTTCTTTTTAAATTCCGTTTGAATTTTGACCAAATTCTGTAAGTTCTGTAAGCTTCCGGCAGACTTCTGTATTCAACTTATGAAAAAAGCGTAACTATATATAATATATAACTCCAATTGTATTCGTCTGAAAGAAGAATGTCATGTATACCTAGGATGGCTTGAGGGTGAGTAAATCATGTGGTCATTTTCATTTTTGGGTGAACTATCCCTTTAAAGGTACGTTATCTGAGAGCATGCAAACAAAGACTGTTCTGGGGTGTGCTTCCCATAAACAACTAGTCACGAGTTCCGTGGTTACCAAAAGAGTTCAACGGAACGTACGACCATAGTTGGCTAACAATGCTTTTGGGAAACGCACCCCTGATTGGCTGTCTTTTATAATTGATCGTTTTGTGGCACACCCCATTTTTGCATTCATTTTCGACAAGTAGCTTGTCGCTGAATTGTTGTTGAATTTTTGACCCGGCCCACTATTATACAGTTGGAAAGGAAAGGGAAGACCTGGAACAACAACAAACTACTGGAGATGCAACAACAAAAGATGAGCGCTTGTTTGTACATAACTTCTGTCGAGAAATAGCGCAGACACTGAACAAGGATGAAACTTTCTAGTGCAGGTGTCAAACACCTGTGTTTGCACACTCTATCAAATGGAATATACTTTGAAATGCTGCACGTTCACATCAAAACTGACTAACTTGATAAATCAACCTCAATAGTTGGTTGTTGGGGAGCTAGTCAGCTCTGTGCTTTGTTTACTTTTCTGTGTGCCTGAAATTTGGATTACCTAAACTTGTAGAACATGTGTCTTGGGGTTTGAGGTTTCCATCCAAATGGATGTCATCTGGTCACGAGCTGTGTTCTCATCCTGATCAGACTTTGAAAGAGCTCCAGTTCTCTCGGACAGCAGCTGAGAGTCATAAGAGGAAGTGCTCTAGATTTCTCCTTAGGCTCTTTCCATTGCTTCCCTCGACATCCGTACACTGCCTCACTCAGGAAGGGAATTGTATTGGGAATGTCTCCTGAGGGCCCCCAAGGGTGCAGCTGAGATTATAAATCATTATTATGTAATGTTATGGATTTGTCCTCTGGAAAGTGTAGGCGATTCAGAAAGTAGAGGAGTTGCAGTATGCAGGTAGTGGGCTCACGAAGAGCTCATTCCTTAGAAGCGTTTCATGCCGTTGTCAGTCCCAATGTTTCCTCCTGTTGCTTGGACACGGAAGACATGGAAGAGTGACAATTCATTACTTCCTGTTCCCTGTAGCTGACAGCTCAGGTGCTGATTCCTACAGGCCTCAATATACTCATGACAAAGTTCTTTTTTGTTCTACGATTAGGCGTAAAAAGAAGCGGTACTACTTCAGGGGTATACTGTTAGCGATAGTGTTGTCATGGGTACCGACTTAGGTACCACGTAAAAAATGTGACGATACCAGCATTTCCCTCTAGCATTATGAGCACTGTTGATTGGATTCTTAAACACCTCTGATTAACCATTGTGTTCATGCTCTCAACATATATGTTTGTGCTACAATGATATATTTGATGCTCTTTACTGAGCACTTAACACATATACACACAGGGGTATGGATATGCACACCTTTGTGGATCTGTGTAAGCGCTCAGTTAAGAGCATCAAAGATGTCTATTTACAACATGTTTTTGAAGCGTTGATCATTGTAGCCAATCATAGACATATATGTTGAGTGCATGAACACAATGGCCAATCACAGACATATATGTTGAGCACGTGAACACAATGGCCAATCACAGACATAAATGTTGAGCACGTGAACACAATGGCCAGTCACAGACATATATGTTGAGCGTGTGAACACAATGGCCAATCACAGACATGTATGTTGAGCGTGTGAACACAATGGCCAATCACAGACATATATGTTGAGCGCATGAACACAATGGCCAATCACATACATATATGTTGAGCGCGTGAACTCAATGGCCAATCACAGACATGTATGTTGAGCACGTGAACACAATGGCCAATCACAGGCATATATGTTGAGCGTGTGAACACAATGGCCAATCACAGACATGTATGTTGAGCATGTGAACACAATGGCCAATCACAGACATATATGTTGAGCGTGTGAACACAATGGCCAATCACAGACATGTATGTTGAGAATGTGAACACAATGGCCAATCACAGACATGTATGTTGAGCGCGTGAACACAATGGCCAATCACAGGCATATATGTTGAGCGTGTGAACACAATGGCCAATCACAGACATGTATGTTGAGCATGTGAACACAATGGCCAATCACAGACATATATGTTGAGCGTGTGAACACAATGGCCAATCACAGACATGTATGTTGAGCATGTGAACACAATGGCCAATCACAGACATATATGTTGAGCGCATGAACACAATGGCCAATCACAGACATGTATGTTGAGCACGTGAACACAATGGCCAATCACAGACATATATGTTGAGCGTGTGAACACAATGGCCAATCACAGACATATATGTTGAGCGCGTGAACACAATGACCAATCACATATGTTGAACATGTGAACACAATGGCCAATCACAGACATATATGTTGAGCATGTGAACACAATGGCCAAGCACAGACATATATGTTGAGTGCGTGAACACAACGGCCAATCAGAGGTGTTTTAGAATCCATTCAACAGTGCTCAAAATGCTAGAGGGAAATGCTGATATTGTCACCTTAAAAAAAAAAAATCAGTACAGACTTTTGACAACACTAGTTAGCAAACATCCCAACGGTGCGTTTAGATGAATATGTAAATATGAGCTGCGTGTATGTCCTTAAATTAATTAAATTCTAACTAAAAGTTTATTGAAGATATTGCTGTAAACTAATAGTAATGTGCCTTACTTGCACATTACTATTAAAGGTTAATAACAGAGCCCAAAAAGAGCCCAAACTATTAGTTGCTATTTATTTTTAGATATAATAATCAACACTCAAATAGCACATTGTATGCCAACATGTAAACTTCACATAAGTTTTTGCAATAACTCCTAAATCTAATTATAAAATAGTTTTTTCTCCAATTCGTTGTTGAAATATCATCATTTTAGCCTACACAGTGTGTGTCATTTTCATGACCGGTTTATTTAAACATGCATGAAATAATCAAGACATCACTTAACAGGTTAAGTATAATATAATGACTATATGGGCTAATATAGTGCATATATTTAGTGAAAGAGTTGGTTTCTCTAGTGAATAAAATTCTGTGGACACTGAATGACTGCCTGAGGTAAATATGATGCTAACGTTACATTGTTTACAAGCCGTTATATTTAGGTCTTTCTGCAGTTGAAACTCTGATTGTGCGATTACACCACATATGATATGTGACAGTAAGTAGTAATGTATCCGCAACATACCTTCATATGTTCATTCATGTTTATTCTTTAGGAAGAGATGATCGATCGCCTTCACAGATGATCACATTCACGGGCGCGCAAACTGTGATTAGTGATCAGTCACACCACATTAAAGAGCGTCAAAACGGCATTTATCGTTTGAATTTCGTGAAAAAAACCGTTCGGTACACGCGTGCACTGAACCGAAAGCCCTGTACCGAAACGGTTCGGTACGAATACGTGTACCGTTACACCCCTACTTTACAGTATTAAACATGAAAAAACAGTGTTGTGTCTCTTTCAATTAGAATGACAACTTTAGTTTCTTCTGTAAAGCAGATCTCCAGTGTGTTCATGTTTTACTCACGTCTGACCTCGCCCGACCGAACAGAAGAAATAAACCAGAGAAGATTTCCACGTCAAAGAAGGCGGAGCCTCAGAGCCACACCCATTTATGATGTAATCATCACCATGGACCAATGGTTGTTCAAAGGTGTTTACCAGCCAGAGCAAACTTTTTACGTAAAGTTCACTTTGGCAAGCTGTTTTTATCTCCAAAACGAACTCCAAACATATTTGGTTTTGGCCTAATTTTGTTCAAAATTACTTCACACCAGCCCTTTTAGAGTTCTGTTTGGCTTGTCCCACTCTTTTCAAAGTCCTCGTGCTTCAGTTTTGACTCGAACGTGTAGCCTTTCAAAGAATACTTCATTTGATAGTGCACGAACACAGGTGACACATTTGCACTAGATAGTTTCCTCCTTGTCCAGTTTCTGCGCTATTTCTCTTCCAAAGTTACGATAAAAATGTCTTTGCACTGATTTAAACTAGTTGCGTTGTGTAAATATTTTACCACCTAACACTAATGCTTGTCAATGTTGTTGTCGCGTCTCCAGTAGTTTGTTGTTGTTACATAGTATGCTGATTATAAAATTTACATCTCACATGTTAGTTAACCGTACACGTAAAAAAACGTAGAATACTTTGGGCTTTATAAGTTTAGAAGTTTAGAAGCAGAAGTTATTTATGGAGGCTCCCTGACATTGTGTTTTAGGGTGTGAGCTTGCAAAGGTCTGTTGTAATGAAACCAATAGGACGCTTGGCATTTGAAACAGTTGTCAGGCACAAATGCCAAACTGATTTAGTCCACATCGTTGAGATTGTTTTAAACATCTATGGTATGTGGTGGATTTACAGGGTTAACCATTACTAATTGACTGTTGACATTGCTTAATTTGCTGGTTTAATGTTGTATAACATTTGAAAATGGTTTCTTTTAATGTTGTAAAAAATTTGAAAATGGTTTAAATGAGAAACATGTAGTTGGTTTTAATACAGTAAAATATATTTTATTTGCCAGATATGTACAGTATATGTTGCAAGAGAGTTATTGGTGCTGCTTCCCAGTAGACTTGCTCGTATATTATCAGTGCCGGGGTATGCCAGCCTCCGCAGAAAGACATGCTGTGATTTTAAGGCATTTTGATGCTTTGCATGGTGGCAGGGGTTTTGTAGGCATGTATCCGTTTCTTTCTAACTAGGTTTCGCAATCCTGTCACAACAACATGTAAATATTCCCAAGCTGTTTGTACAAAGGTTGTTTTATCTGTTTGAATATACCTCTTATTATTTCCCTACTTTTGGATAACACTTTGAGTTCTCCAGCACGTCCTCTTCCATTTCTCACAAAAAAAATAAAATAAATAAATATATATATATATATATATATATATATATATATATATATATATATATATATATATATAAAAATTTACCATTTGATGTTTCCTGAATTGTGTAATTGACGTTTCAATTTAACTGCTGTCAAGCTTGATGTGGCCAGACAGTTCCCACCATCTGATTGGCAGACATGTCAATGAGAGTTTTAATTCTGTGGTTATGGAATTACTGTATTATAAAAAATGGAATTTATATAATAGGAAATTACCAAATACATAGTTATACATATAGTTTTGTAAATAAATAAATATTGTGCCAAAGCAATTTTACAAAAAAATATTTATTCGTTCACTTTGTTCGCTTTGGGGGGAAAAAAAAAATACTGGATAATGTGGATAAAGTGGAAAACTTTGGTGCAAGAAAACGACTAATGGGGTCAAATATGTGTCAGAAATACATAGAACATGGCCCCTTTAAGATTTATTGTAGGAAAGGCTGGTCCCAGACTTGTTGAAATGGATAGATTATCTCCAAGGGAGGCCTCTGTGTCCATGTGTCATGCTGAAAATTGGGAAGGCCTCTGAGCTCATTACGGGAATCAAGTTAAAGAGATATGTTTGGGCTTGACCGGGCCTCGGGCTGTAGCTCACCAGACTCAAACCCCCATTTTCCTTCTACCCTCTCCCCCGCTAATGACCAGTTTCAGTGACCTCCTCTCCAGCAGCTCCATACCGCCCGTTTGCCCATATGCATGCTGGTATAATGACCAGTCTCTAATGGCAGGGTCCGCCGGAATCAAACACCCCACCGCAAGAGCTCCTTTGTTCTGTTTAACAGTCCCCATTTAACCGAGTGACACATGGAGGAAGACAAGCATCACGACCTGTAATTAGACCATAATGTGTTCAAAGACACATTAAGTCGTGAAGCCAGTTGACATTTAGATGCTGAGTGAATTTTGCCCCTGTAAAATTAGACTGCATAACAGAAACAAAAACAATGAATTCTTCTCTTTGGTCCGTTTGTTTTTAGAAGCATTTAGGTAAGGAATAATATTTAACATTAAGGCATGTGCACACCGGGAATATTTTTGCGCGCGCTTATCGCCAGCGTTTTCCGAGACGTTTTTCGGCGCGTCTTTGTGTTCACACCCAAGCGATTTTCACTGGGGATTTGCCGAGTGAACGTGCAAAATCAAGTAGATGCCACTCTCGGTACACAAGGTGGTGCTGCGCCACTTTACGCTCATTTGTTAGCCCTTTTTTTAACACGCCGTGTCAAAACGAGAGAAAAAAACAAGGCGTTATTAAAAAAAACAACACTTATTATGCCTGTTTTACGCGTCGTGTGTACACTCACATTGGCACTCTTTGTTTAGTCATGAGGCGTTAAACGTATGAGATAAACGCGCGCGGAAATCGTCCCGGTGTGAACAGGCCTTTAGGGTGATAAAAAGTAAACGATAATTATTGCGAAATAATTTACGCTAATGGCGTGCATTTTTTTTCACGTGGCGCAATTTTTTTCAATCGTTTTCAATGGGAGCGTCGCATTTTTAAAACTTTTTTTACTGGTCACTGCGTTTTTGAGTAAAATGCAGCGCTCATCACTGTTACTTTTTACCCAGCCGTCCAATCACAGTGGAGGAGGGGCGGGACAAATACAACACAGACCAACCGCCACATTCTGCTTGTACAACGTCAACAGACGACAACAACAAGCATAATAACGGAACTAAATAATTTAAAACGAGCCAGAGCAAATACTTTACATTGTATCGGCATCGAAACAATACGGAATCAAACTATCTCTGAAATGAGAAATTAAATATTTTCTTTTCTGAAATGCGTTTTGGCCATAATTTAGACGACAACAGCATTTTGGGGGCCTCAAAAAAAACCTTACTTTTTTGAAAAACGATACATCTCAGTGTAAACTACAAAAAATTAGTAGTCTTTCTTTACAAAGTGGCATCGCCATCTACTGGCCTGTATCAAATGAGTAATGGAATATTTTTTATGACGTATTTTTGTTATAAAGCTACAGCATTTATGTATTTGTATTTATACTATGCATGTAGACTGCTGTTTTTCATACAAATACCATAGAAACCATATGTAGTTACATTTTACCATGGTAGTGAGGTGCTATATGTGCGGTTTAACCTGTGGTTATCATGATCAAAATGTATGGAACTGTGGATGACTAATGGTTAATGGAGTCCTGACTGAGATGGTCAGAATATAAAAAAATTACCATATAAAAATTAACAATAATGAACAATAATTTACATCTGAGCCCAACTCAAGCTGCTGTTCAAGCTGTCAAATGTACATTTCTAAGAGACAAAACATGTAATATTATTAATATTGCAGCCTGCACTGCAAACTGTGCCAAATACACACGTCATCAAAGTCAGGCAACAAGAACCGGTTTCATGATTTGAAAGAATATAATTTTTTGGCCATATCGCCCAGCCCTATTTAACAAGCAGACTGTTTAGGGCTCCCAACATGAAGTGCTTAGACTAGTGGCAGTGATTCAGCAAGATCATAGTGTCCGTTGACTTCCTGTTTCTAACGTTGTGTCTGTTCCCTTTTCATCTGTAGTGATTTGATTTCAGTGGCCAAGAAGGCAGGAATCTAATCATTGTTCTGTTCTGACGTTCTGATTTTATTTATTCATTTATGCATTATATAAACATAATTTTTTTTTTTTTTTGGCAAATGTCTGTTGAGGCACTCGCATGTTCGAACCATTGCCTACAGCAGCAGTGTATACCCTTGTTCCGACACCTTGTGTAGTGGTGATCATACGGGCAACTCAAGTTGGAATCTTTTATTGTTTTGTCAAGTTTAATTCTTTTTTGCCACAACCAACGGAGAAAAGGAATAAAGTTTAGCGAATTTTCCCAATATGCATACTTTTATGAAGTATAAAATATTTTTTGAAAATATAAAATATTTTCCAATGTGGAATATTTTAGACTTAAGTTACATAAATATAAATCAATTAATAATAAAAAAAATATTATTAAAAAAAGTATTATTATTTATACATGTTATATTATTATTATTATTATTATTATTATTATTATTATTATTATTATTATTATTATTATTATTATTTGCAATCTAATGAATGCATTGCAATGATTGATAAAATCAGGCATCATCATTATTATTGTTTTGATTTTGTGTGCTTTTCAAATAATTAGATTAACAATAAAAATGCAATTATTAATATTAAAAAAAATATATATATATTTTTTTATTTCTTTGTCAAAATGAAATGCAGAAATAACAAAACAGAAATAATTTAAAAAAATATTAAAAATGTTTAAAAAAAATAGTTCTGTATATTGGTTATTGGACATTTGAAAAACAATCGTTATTGGTTGGAAGAAAATAAATATGTAAAGCAAAGCTAAAATATGTACTTGCGCTTCTACATACACTATATTGCCAAAAGTTTTGGGACGCCTGCCTTTACATGCACATTAACTTTAATGACATCCCATTCTTAATCCGTAGGGTCATGTTGGAACAGGAAGGGGCCATCCCCAAACTGTTCCCACAAAGTTGGGAGCATGAAATTGTCCAAAATGTCTTGGTATGCTGAATAATTAAGAGTTCCTTTCACTGAAACTAAGGGGCCAAACCCAACCCCTGAAAAACAACCCCACACCATAATCCCCCCTCCACCAAACTTTACTCTTGGCACAATGCAGTCAGGTAAATACCGTTTTTTCCTGGCAACCGCCAAACCCAGACTCGTCCATCGTATTGCCAGTCAGAGAAGCGTGATTCGTCACTTAAGAGAACACGTCTCCACTGCTCTAGAGTCCAGTGGCGGCGTGCTTTACACCACTGCATCCGACTCTTTGCATTGCACTTGGTGATGTAAGGCTTGGATGCAGCTGCTCGGCCACTCTCTATGCACTGTTCTTGAGCTAATCTGAGGGCCACACAAAATTTGGAAGTCTGTAGATATTGACTCTGCAGAAAGTTGGTGACTTCAGCGCACTGTGCGCCTCAGCATGCGCTGACCCCGCTCTGTGATTTTACGTGGCCTACCACTTAGTGGCTGAGTTGCTGTTGTTCCCAATTGCTTCCACTTTGTTATAATACCACTAACAGTTGACCGTGGAATATTTAGTAGTGAGGAAATCTCACGAATGGACTTATTGCACAGGTGGCAACCAATCACGGTACCACGCTTGGATTCACTGAGCTCCTGAGAGCGAGCCATTCTTTCACAAATGTTTGTAGAAGCGTCTGCATGCCTAGGTGCTTGATTTTATACACACGTGGCTATGGAAGTGATTGGAACCCCTGAATTCAATGATTTGGAGGGGTGTCCCAATACTTTTGGCAATAAAGTGTATATGAAATGAGCCAGTATGCAGTTATTGGGTCATACTGCCACATCATTGCACTCGCAAATAGTACAATCTTTTCAAACCAGTCCTCTAGTCCAGTGGGTTCTGCATCGAAAAGACTGCAGAAACCGAATGCCATTCGGGAAACTTTGATATACTAGATTATTTTGAGCTGCACTAATCCTAACCTTGCATATTATATAGGATGGATTTTATGCACATTGTGATTTGGGTAAAGCTTCCATTTTAGTTTGTAGCAACTTTTGACCTTCTGTCCGTTATTGCCCATCATTTCATATCACTCCTCTGTCACCCGTGAAAATAAGACTGGGAAAAAAGGCAAAAATACTATACACAGAAACTTTAATCTACAGGTCCAGGTGTCCTGACTCACACGGGGCTTCAATAAGGATTAGCTTTGACTCCTTCCAAAGGTCCCTAATGAAAGGTAGGGATCTTTTGTTGCTTTTGGTGGGGGCCCGGGGGTCTGAATAGTAGCGTGCAGCTCTGAAAGTGTCCTCATGCACCGTGACTGGGGCTCAACAACAGCCACCGGCCTTGGGAACGGACCAAACTCCGGTTGCCATGGAAACCTGTGGATGTGGAGCATGAAAAAGCGCCGCCTGCGAGTTACTAACGTAGCGTGGCAGCATCCCTCTTCACGTGTTAAAGCGCTAATCCTCTCTCTGCTCACAGCCTCCTCCTGACGATCTCGCTCTTTAACCACCGGCGGTATCAGAGGAGATCCAAAAAGCCTTCACTTCTCTCTCTGGCTCGCGGTAGAGCCTTTGGGTGCCCTGGACTTTTCAGTCACCGCTTTGGCATCGTATACTGTAATGTCGTTCCAGACATTGCGGTGCATTTGAACATGGTATAGATGTGTTTAAGAGCAAAGAGAGGCGTTTAAATGCAGTCTGCCAGTGGAGAGGCTTAAGAGGTTGGCTGTTCAATGGCGCTCTGCTGCTTTTGAGTGACATAAAGCGAGCGAGAGAACCGGAATGTGTTCGGAATACATTCACCGCTCCGCGCCGATCAATGTGACCTACTGAACCCGTGCTATTAGTTTCTCATCAAGGGAACACATGACTGCGAGAAAACCTTTGTGTTTAAACTTGCTTCATCTTCTGATGTTACCTTGTGCCCTTGCTTTAAGATAATTATTGTGTTACGTTGTTAGGTACATGATATGGTTTTCAGCCACTTCTTTACAAATATATGCAAGCTTAATATGAACTAATTCACTAATTACTATTGTAATAATTCTAACTAAAATAATTTGAATAATACATTAGTTCAAAACTTATAAATAAATCAATAATAATAATGTAATAATGATAATATTAACAACAACTATTATTATTATTGTTGTTGTTATTTTTGTTATTGTTATTGCTATTATTATTAATTTAAATAGTTTACTTTTTAAATAAAAAATATTGTATTATCATAATTAAAATATTTTTTTAAAATAATGTATTATCAAGTAAAGTATTATTATTATTAGTAGTAATAATTATTGTTGTTATTTTTGTTATTATTATTGCTGTTATTTTGTATTAATTTATTGAAATAATTCACTTTTTAAAATAATGTATTATATCAAGTAATAATTAGTAGTAGTAGTAGTAATTATTATTAATAATAATAATACAATTAAAACTTGTAAAAATAAACAAATTAATGTATTATTAAATTATTAATTTATATTAATGTATTATTCATTTAAAATGTAGTAATAATAATAATAATATATTAGTTCAAAAATTATAAATAAATCAACAATAACAATGTTATATAATAATAATAATAATAATAATAATAATAATAATAATAATATTACTAATAATAGTTGTTGTTAATATTATTATTATTTTTTCTATTGTTATTGCAATTATTATTATTATCTACTGTAATAATAATAATGTTTATTATTAGTAATAATTGTTACTTTTTTAATATTGCTGTTATTTTTATTAATTTATTTAAATAATTAAATTATTATTATTATTATTAGTAGTAGTAGTAGTAGTAGTAGTAGTTTTTGTAGTAATAATAACAACAACAACAGTTTTATTAAATTATTAGTTTATTTACTTTTACTTATGTTTAAAATTATACATTATACAAATTACTTTTTAAAATGTAATAATAATAATACATTATTTAAACAATAAATAAATGTAATAATGATAATAATAGTAATAAAAGTATTGTTGTTATTGTTATTAATATTGATATTGTGTTTCTTCAATGTGACTTCAATGTCTTTTGGTTCTTTTTGCCTGGATATCTAAGCACTAGCAGTAGGAGATATTACATGTCTGTTCAAATCACAATATTTGGCAAAATAATCATTTTGTTTTTTAATTTGTCATTCAAATCATGCAGCCCTATTTCTTAACCAGCAAGACCTCTGTTGTTAACCAGCTTCATCAGCTCAAGCTAAGTTTTGTTGGCTATGCCAGTGTGGCAATGCAGGAACATTGTTCCTGATATATAAATCAACGCGGCATTCGCTCTGTTCACCAGAAACACCCTTATTTGCCAGCTATCCCACATCACTGCACTTCCTTTGAACATTGTGAAGTGAATAATGATTTGGAGGACAAGCTGCTGCTTTTCGCTTCTTGAAGCCAATTTAAACTTCAATTTTTCATTTTTGTTCCAAAGCTTTTAGTCTGAACTGTGAAAGGAAATGTGTATGCTTTGAGTCCTCTTTTCTCCCTTCAGAAAATAATGGTTGTTTCTGGTTTGTTTTGGACTCCCAGCATTTGCTTTTTTCATATTTAGTGCTGACTCTGGTTGTTGACCAATCATTAATCATTGCTGTGTCCATACAGTGAGAATACTGCCAGGCTAATAGAGAGTGGAGGGAAAGCATGAGTCTTGCATGAGTGCTTTATCTAACAGGCTCACTGAGTGGCCTGCTCTGTTTTTCTCTTATTCAGGCCCTGGCTGCATGGAGAGGGAAGTTTGACTTGTTTGTAGGTCAAGTGAACCCTTTGAGCAGGTAATCGGTAGATGAAAACAACATTCTAGCTTGAATTTGCTGGAGATGGCTCACTTTAGCGAAGCAAAGGCTTTATCCAAATTTGCAAACCTCTACACACACACACACACACACACACACACACATGAAAAAAATCCTAGTAGGGGTTAAACAAAACACAACTAATAATATATAAAATAAATAATTAAAAATATAAATTAATACATATAATACATATGGTGAGATGGTGGTCCAGTGGGTTAAACCATGGAACTGATATGCAGAAGGTTGCTGGTTTGATCCCAGCGGTCACCACCAGTGAGTCCTTGAGCAAGGCACTTTACTCCATGTTGCTCCAGGGGGATTGTCCCTGTAATAAGGGCACTGTAAGTCACCTTGGATAAAAGCGTCTGCCAAATGCATAAATGTAAATGTAACACTTTTTTTTTAATGAATGTATTGTTGTAGCTCATTAACCTTTTTTATTTTTGATATTGTAAAATATTGTATGTGATTTTAGGGTTTTATTGTTCATTAATATAGACAATATATAGTATAGAGTTTAAATATCAGCCAATAATCAGCTATGGACCATAATATTACAAATTTCTTCTTATTCGTTTTGGCACAGAATTTTGTGCAAAATTGCTAAATTATCTAGCCTAGAAATCTAGACGCACCCTAGCGGCAGCAAATATAATTTGCCGCCAGGGTAGTCTAGCAACTCTCCGTTGGCTTGGCTTGCGTTGGTCTTTTGAATCGGCTTTGGCCACGACTCTGGAAGACTAGTTAAGCTTTTCTTTGGGGAAAGAACAAAGAACGGCACTGAAGTCATTCTTAAGAAAGGAAGATGTGTTTGAGTTTTGCTGACCGGATACGGCGAAAGTTTAATCTCTCAACTAGCTCCACTTCACATTCTGCGTTGCTCTGGTTGGTTGTAGCGCTATCCAGTTGCGTGCAGAGGGAATTTGAAGACAACCGTTTATCCCACCCCTCTGATTGAGCCCTGCCAATGGTGTGTTCCCAGACCCAACGTCTTGATGTAGGCTCGTCAGCCTAAAAATCATCCCTAAAAATGAAGACAGAGTACTATGTAATTTATAGGCTAATATAATAGATATGTGAATATCTATGGTTCCATGAACAACCTTTACAGGTCCCACTTTATATTAGGTGTCTTTAACTACCATGTACTAACATTTAAAATAATAATTTGATGCAATGACTTTAATATGGTTAGTTGCACGTAGTTATGCATTCTTTATAGTTATTGGAAAAGGTTTAAATGGATAGGTTACCCAAAAATGTAAATGTTGTCATCATCTACTCATGTTGTTCCAAACCTATATGGGTTTCTTTCTTCTGTTGAACATAAAAGATATTTTAAAGAATGTTGGTAACCAGACAGTTAATATGCTCCATGAATTAGATTTTTTTTCCTACTATGGAAGTCGGTGGCTTCCGTCAACTGTTTGATTGCCAACATTCTTAAAAATATATTTTTTTGTTTGTGTTCAACAGAAGAAAGAAACTCATACAGGTTTGGAGCAACTTGAGGCTGAGTAGGTGATGACAAAATGTTTATTTTTGGGTGAACTATCCCTTTAAAGGGGGACCTATAGACCAATTTACTGTTTATAAACACACAGGATGCGCGTGCAGATAGGTTGCAGAAAACCAGGGGGAGATAGCGTTTACGCATAGAAAATTACATGGATACGGTACAAAATCGTTCGATTTAAAAAGATTATAGATTATTTATAGATATATATTTATAGATGACTAATTATAGATTATTAGATGTTATTTTAAATGTTGTCTGCATATTACAATAGTTTGTCACCCAGTGATAGGGTTGTGCGTGACAACCGCACCACCGCAGTGGCTGAATATCACTGGTGTTATTCAGCCACTGCGGTGGTGCGGTTGTCACGCACAACCCTATCACTGGGTGACAAACTATTGTGTGTGTGTGTATGTATATATATATATATATATATATATATATATATATATATATATATATATATATATATATATATATACACTCACCTAAAGGAATATTAGGAACACCATACTAATACTGTGTTTGACCCCCTTTCGCCTTCAGAACTGCCTTAATTCTACGTGGCATTGATTCAACAAGGTGCTGAAAGCATTCTTTAGAAATGTTGGCCCATATTGATAGGATAGCATCTTGCAGTTGATGGAGATTTGTTGGATGCACATCCGGGCACGAAGCTCCCGTTTCACCACATCCCAAAGATGCTCTATTGGGTTGAGATCTGGTGACTGTGGGGGCCATTTTAGTACAGTGAACTCATTGTCATGTTCAAGAAACCAATTTGAAATGATTTGAGCTTTGTGACATGGTGCATTATCCTGCTGGAAGTAGCCATCAGAGGATGGGTACATGGTGGTCATAAAGGGATGGACATGGTCAGAAACAATGCTCAGGTAGGCCGTGGCATTTAAACGATGCCCAATTGGCACTAAGGGGCCTAAAGTGTGCCAAGAAAACATCCCCCACACCATTACACCACCACCACCAGCCTGCACAGTGGTAACAAGGCATGATGGATCCATGTTCTCATTCTGTTTACGCCAAATTCTGACTCTACCATCTGAATGTCTCAACAGAAATCGAGACTCATCAGACCAGGCAACATTTTTCCAGTCTTCAACTGTCCAATTTTGGTGAGCTTGTGCAAATTGTAGCCTCTTTTTCCTATTTGTAGTGGAGATGAGTGGTACCCGGTGGGGTCTTCTGCTGTTGTAGCCCATCCGCCTCAAGGTTGTGCGTGTTGTGGCTTCACAAATGCTTTGCTGCATACCTCGGTTGTAACGAGTGGTTATTTCAGTCAAAGTTGCTCTTCTATCAGCTTGAATCAGTCGGCCCATTCTCCTCTGACCTCTAGCATCAACAAGGCATTTTGGCCCACAGGACTAGGGTTGGGCATCGTTTTGATTTGAACGATTCTGATTCCGATTCTTAGTTTCGATTCCGGTTCTTTTCGATTCTCGATTCCGATTCTTTGAGGGGTGGAGTCACAACATGTCACAGGCTCATTTCACAGAGGAAAATTGTATTTTGATTCAATAATGAGTTTTAGTTTTGGGACTTTCTCCGCTGGCATTTTCACTTGCTTTGCTGCAAAGGTGAATGGAGTTTCACACCGAGTCCCGGTTTAACAATAGCATTAACAGCAGTCATATTAGGACTGCTACTAGCGTGGGCAATTTGCGTAAAGCTACATTTATCTACGAGGGGGAAAAATAATTTCAGTAACGTTGTTGTTCACCACAATTCGCAATTTGGTCAAGGGCTTTGTTATTACACTACAATCACTTACCTGATTGTGACGAGGTGGGATAGTGTTAGTTCCCCCTGAAATGAAAATAAAGCCATCTTTTACTCACCCAGCTGTTGTTCAAATGCGCGTGTTCCTGTGTGCGCACTCTAAGCCGCAGTAGCCTCGTGCAATATTATCATGACAACCGGTACACAATATTCACTTAAGGAGGTTATATTATTAGTATTATTTCTTATCATATAATAGAAAAGACGAAAATTGCGTTTTTTTCTATTGAGCTTGATTTCTCAAAATGGTTATGTGTGTGTGTGTGTGTGTGTGTGTGTGTGCTTATCGTGGGTGCAATGACAACAGTGCGAGTTATTATAGTAGGCATGAGCGCTGGCGGCTGCTGACGGCTCATAGTGCACACAGAGGAGCGCGCTCAGAATAACGGACGAGCTCAGTGTTTTGACTGAATAATACGGTTTATTTCTGGCAAAACCTTATAGTGTGCCCCCTGAACACTTTCCATATGGCGCGCGTCTCCCTGTATCGTTGCGTGATACATTTGTTTGTTTTGTGTAATGTTTTAGCTGATCGCCATTCACTGCCATAGGAGCGCGTGCAGGAACAGTATTTTAAATGTCATAGGACATAGGGCACTGGGACAACATCAGGGTAAGTAAAAGAAGGCTTTATTTTCATTTCAGGGTGAACTATCCCTTTAATAACGTTGGTTAGCGCAGGGTTGCCCGAGGAGGACAGACCTGCGCAGCATTTCAAACACGCTACACTCATATTTGTAGTGCATCCTCCCGTGCAAGAAATAAGTTTGTCATATGTGTTGCACTGTGCCGACCCAGGCTTTTTTTTAAAAAGTGAAATAAAACCACACTTTTGAGCGACGCTTACCGTGCTCCATGGCTGCAACAGAACAAACGGGCGCGGCAAGCACTTCCGAAAACTTGCGCGTTTGGAACCTATGACCGGAATCGAAAACAAAATTTCTAAACGATTCCAATGGCATCGTTATTGTTTAAACGGTTCCAAGTTGTAACCGGTTCTCGATGCCCAACCCTACACAGGACTGCCGCATACTGGATGTTTTTCCCTTTTCACACCATTCTTTGTAAACCCTAGAAATGGTTGTGCGTGAAAATCCCAGTAACTGAGCAGATTGTGAAATACTCAGACCGGCCCGTCTAGCACCAACAACCACGCCACGCTCAAAATTGCTTAAATCACCTTTCCTTCCCATTCTGACATTCAGTTTGGAGTTCAGGAGATTGTCTTGACCAGGACCACACCCCTAAATGCATTGAAGCAACTGCCATGTGATTGGTTGATTAGATAATTGCATTAATGAGAAATTGAAAAGGTGTTCCTAATAATCCTTTAGGTGAGTGTATATATATACCTCCAATTGTACTGATTGAGTAGATCATTTGAACGTGCTCCTACCGAACTAATAAAACTAATAAAACAAATAAAATGTTAATAAAACATGATTTAAATTGTGATTACAAGCTTGTCGCATTAAAGTAGGCGACTCCAAAAGGCGTTCATGTGCAATGTTTAACTAGGAAACTTGTATTTACGATAATTCTGATAGAACGTGAGGGCAGCATCAGTGAAAACAGGCAGAGACAATGGCAGCTTTAGCAACATTTGCTGTAGAGTGCCAACAGGCTATTTCAGAAAGGCAATTTGGAAGAACTCACAACATTTGACGTGTGATACTTACTTTGTCTGGATCTGAAGTTTGCACACAAAGCGTTGGTATTGATCCATCTTTCAGAATCAAACATTCTGACAATCCAGTGTTGAAAAGACCCTTGTTGGTCAAACTTATATGACTAGCGATTTTCTTCTGACCCCCACTCTGTTCGTTAAATGCCTGTGAAACTTGTTCAGTTGTTAAATACTTTTATGTTCATATAAATATTTACACGTGTTTGCTGGAAAAAACGCAGTTGAAAGTGAGAACACATTTTATTTTGCATGCTCTTTTTCACCTTTTTTCCAAGCCCAGGTGTCTATGGGAAGTAATGCTCTTTGCCTGTCTAAATCTGCTGTCCTATCAATGAAAACATAAAAAGAGAGAGAGAGAGAGAATAATCTCCCCATCAAGCCCTTTCTACAGACCCGGCCATCTTCAATGCCGCTAGCTGACAGATGGCCTTCTCTCATTGCTCTTTCAATTTTTTACAAGCAGTCTGATGCGATCAGACTCATTTCACCTCCCCACAAGACTCTCCACTGTAGCTCTCTGCAGGGAGGCTAATGTACACCTCAAGTGGACCGAGAAGTGTTAGTTAAGCCAAGTGTACAATACAAAAAATAAGACTTTTTTTGGACACTTGCGAAATATCATTCAAAGTATTACAACATTGTAATCAATATTGTCTGTCTTAGATGCTCTCAAAAATGTAGAACAAGTGTGTGCTATGTTAGTTTGGAATAATCTATTAAATGTATTATTTATTATAATTTATTTAAATGTAATATAATGTTACGTTATATTACATTACAGGACAAATGTGTGCTATGTTAGTTTGGAATAATCTTTTCAATTTATTATTTATTTTAATTGATTATTTATTTTAAAATAATATTATGTTTCGTCACATTATATTACATTACATTACACAACAGGACTGTGATATGTTAGCTTGGAATAATCTTTTCAATGTATTATTTACTACTACTACTAATAATAATAGTGTGCACACTAGAAAAGCCTTGTGCTACAATCTAGGATTTTTGTCGCAGATTTAAAGCATGAAAGAGGGACAATTTTCTGTTTTAGTGAAAAGTAACAAAAAGACTTTAAAATACACAAAAATAGTTGGAATCTGAGTTTGTGTGTGTGTATATGTTGCTATATTGTGTGAACTAGTTGAGACGACCTTTGAGATAAAGTTAACACACTTGGGCTCTATAAGCTTCGAGTGTATGTAGACAGGTAAGGGGTGCTGTCATGGCAACAGTGGCTGTCGGGTGCAAATGTACATTCAGCAACATGTAACCGCAGTCACTTCCCACTCTCCTGGCTTTGATCAACAACACTCTCTATATTTTTCTTTCCCAGAGCCATGCAATACACAACGTCACGGTGTAGACAATACACTCAATCTCTGGCTGCCACAAGCTGTTTCTTTCCTCTCAGTCTGACTTTTACAATTGAAAACTGTGGTACACACAATCTAGTTTATCTAAACCTGTCAGAGCCATCGAGACACACTGTTTTTTTAATGCTAACTCGCATAAACTCCTCGCTTGAGCGTCTTGACTCAATCTCAAAGCGTCCCTCTCGCTGTTCCTCGTGTTTAACCACGGTCATGTTTCCAAACATCTCTTGTTCTTCGCTTTCAAGACCTATTCCATTACCTTAGTCATTGTCAATCTTGATCGCTGTCCTTCACATTACAATCAGCAGGGTATGTCGACCCAGCTTTCTCTCTCTCTCTCTCTCTCTCTCTCTCTCTCTCTCTCTCTCTCTCTCTCTCTCTCTCTCTCTCTCTCTCTCTCTCTCTCTCTCTCTCTCTCTCTCTCTCTCTCTCTCTCATTCTCTCTCTCTCTCTCTCTCTCTCTCTCTCATTCTCTCTCTCTGTCCAATGTCCTTGTGGATAGTTGGTCAATGACGTGAATATTCTTTTTGAATGCAGTCATTTATTAAAAAATATATCATAATTTGCAATTCAATTCACACATGCAGTAAATTGAATTGTTCTGTCGTGCCTGAAATGACAGAAAATTACAGTAAAGAAAAAAGTAGTTTGTCATATCTTATATTTGTATTATATGCTTTAATTATTACATTATATTATATTAATTATATTATATTATACTATACTGTTTATATTTTTACCAAATGTTTTGTATACTGTATGTCAGGGTTTTTTCAGACACCAAGATGTTAGCAGCAGATCCTTTAAGTCATGTAAGTTGCGAGGTGGGGCCTCCGTGGATCGGACATGTTTGTTCAGCACATCCCACAGATGCTCGATTGGATTGAGATCTGGGAAATTTGGAGGCCAAGTCAACACCTCAAACTCGTTGTGCTCCTCAAACTATTCCTGAACCATTTTTGCTTTGTGTCAGGGAGCATTATCCTGCTGAAAGAGACCACCAGGGAATACTGAATACTGAAAGGGTGTACATGGTCTGCACCAATGCTTAGGAAGGTGGTACATGTCAAAGTAACATCTAGGGCTGTAATCTCCCAGTCGATTAGTCGAAACGTTCTGGCTTGACCAAAATTCTGATTGGTCGATTTTTTTTTGCAGCGTTCATTTAATTAGTTTTGCCATTTCATCAGTTTTGCCGCGCCGCGTTCATTTAATCAGGTGGAGAGCACTAATTGCTAATGGGGGTGTTTTCAGAGCACCCCTGTTTCACAGGTAACAGTCTGTCTTCAGAACACCCCTCTTGTTTCCACTTCTTTTGGATTAGCCCAACCCACTGGTGAAGAGAAGTCTCTCGCTGGTCCTTTGTTTTTCATTCCCCGCTGGCTCAAACGCACGCCCATAGCGGTAAACTTGAGGAACGCCCATCAACGTACATATGAGGGGAAGCGTCACAACACCACGCATCAGTAGTGCCGCAAAAGTTGATCTGTACTGTCAGTTTTGCCGCGTTCATTTCATCAGGTGGAAAGCACGTGCCTTTTGTGTTTAAGAGTAAAAGCTTTAAGTTAATAGTCTATTCGTGTCTCAGCCGCGAAGCTGAGCTGAGCTCCTGTTCGAGCTGCACAGAGCGGCTAAAATGATAGTGTTTGTCAGTTAGTATAATACATATGACAAAAACAATTGTCTAAATTATGTTGCATGTTCCTCAAAAGTTCTTGTGATGATATTACTAGTTGACAACATAGTACTATATTTTCGGAAATCATAGGCTATGATGGTGCACGTGATGCAACGCTGTCAGAGCCGAAAGACTTGTGTGTCAGACTCATTTCAGTGCAAAATAATCAGGTCAAAAACTATTTAATATACTGCAAATAGCCTACTAGTTTTTTATGTTTATTTATAATTCATTTAGGCAGACAACAAGGCTACCAAGTACTGCGCACAGTGTGCAGCTAATTCATTTAACTTTTTTTTTCCTAACGTCATTTTTAGTCGATTTTTAGTCAAAAATTTCAGGACTTCAGTCGACCAAGATTTTCTTTGGTTGATTACAGCCCTAGTAACATCCACATGGATGGCAGGACCCAAGGTTTCCCAGGAGAACATTGCCCAAAGCATCACACTGCCTCCGCCGGCTTTCCTTCTTCCCATAGTGCATCCTGGTGCCATGTGTTCCTCAGACCAGGCCACCTTCTTCCATTGCTCTGTGGTCCAGTTCTGATGCTCACGTGCCCACTGTTAGCGCTTTCGGTAGTGGGCAGGGGTCAGCATGGGCACCCTGACTGGTCTGCAGCTATGCAGCCCCATACGCAACAAACTGTGATGCACTGTGTATTCTGACACCTTTCTATCAGAACCAGCATTCACTTCTTGAGCAATTTGAGTTACAGTAGCTCGTCTGTTTGATCGGACCACACAGCCCAGACTTCACTCCCCACGTGCATCAATGAGCCTTGGCCGCCCATGACCCTGTCGCCAGTTCACCACTGTTCCTTCCTTGGACCATTTTTGATAGAAACTGACCACTGCAGACCAGGAACATCCCACAAGAGCTTGTCTTAAACATCCCACAAGAGCTTGACTCTTAAACACAAAAGGCACGTCTGTCATCTAGCCATTACAATTTGGCCCAACTTGCTCAAACCCTTTTTTCCCGCTTCTAACACTTAACAACTTGAGGACAAAATGTTAACTCGCTGCCAAATATACCCCACCCACTATTAGGTGCCGTGATGAAGAGATCATCAGTGTTATTCACTTCATCTGTCAGTGGTCATAATGTAATGCCTGATCGGTGTATACTATATATATATATATATTTATATATGTAAATAAATTTATTAAAATGTGAAGCCATATTTTTTTTAAAGTGTAAGGAATATATGGCGATACTTTTCACTTGATGGTTACATGACATTTTTAGAATCATTAAAACTTATTGAAAATTATATAAAAGTTTCTCAAAAACATGAACTTGGCACGTGTTTTAAACAAGATTTTCAAAAGCTTTTTTGTTTTCTTTATCATGTACACTCTTATTTGTCACTGACCCTAGTTCCCTGGTTGGAAGATTGCAGTGTTGTGATTTACTGTCCTTGGCAAGCATCATGGGATTTATGTTGCACAGGGCCGTTCGCGTGCGGCTCGCTGCTAATGGGTTAGAGGCTAGGCTAGCTGACTTGATTTAGTCAGCTCATGTTCTGATGTCATTTTCTTGGCTTTCTTTCTAAACTAATCATAGGCCTGTGTTAAACTTGTAATATCCTGTCGCCCTGTGGTGTTTTTCGTCCTCTCATGTACAATTGTATTTTAAAGTGACCTGAGACCTGCGTTGTTTGTTACTCTGTCAAAAACACACTTGAGGTCCATTTTAGTGGTTTTGGCACACATCTTGCAGTTCTACAACCGTATCTTTTAAGGATGCGAGATGTTCTCTGCGTCTCCTTTGAAGGTGCAGAACATTTTACCGCTGTTATGTGTTGGCGATTTGTCTGGACACTGTTACGGTGAAACGAGAGATGTGACATTCGTAGTGTCTTTTTTAAACACATACATGATTTCCAACTAGAACAGTTGAAAATGTTTAGTTCTACTGTAACTCTAAACCACCCGTGGTTAGTTCAAAACAGTGTTTTGATCTAATAAAAAATAAATCCCTTTTACATTTAATATGTGTGAAAATACCAATTCCCATACCTCATAAATCATAAAGTTGTATTAAGTTATATTCTATTGGACATTTGACCCTTAAACTCCTTATTATGTTGACCATGTGGATACAATGAGCACTTTCGAGGATTAATCATTTATCCTCAAGGACATGCAAGATATCTGTATGTAGAATATTTTTATGTCTGTAAAGTAGACCACAATTATATTTGAATGGTTACAGTTTCTTCACACATTTGCTTTGTTTGCTGAAGAGTTTTTTTTATGAAGTTTTCTGAGGCACTTGAGTTTAGTTTGCTGATGTTTTTGAGGTATTTGAGTTTCTTTTTGATTTTTGTGTGTGAGGTATTTGAGTTTTTTTGCACAGGTTTTTTATCTATTTGTTTTATATTTTTTATGAAGTTTTCGAGGTATTTGAGTTTTTTTGTGTGTGAGGTATTTGAGTTTTGTTTGCTGATGTTTTTGAGTTTTGTTTGCTGATGTTAAGATACAGGAGTTTTACTTGCTAATGTTTTTGAGGTATTTGAGTTTTCTTTGCTGATGTTTTGAGATACATGAGTTTTGTTTGCTGAGGTTTTTGAGTTATCCTTTTGATTTTTTTTTGTTTGATGTTTTTGAGGTATTTGAGTTCTCTTTTTTATGAGGTTTTGTTTTCAAAGTACTTGTTTGATGAGCTTGTGAGGTATTCGAGTTAGCCATCTTTCTGCGGAATATTTAAAACAATGTTTATGCTGATAGTCAAAAGTCTGGCTACGTAAGAAATATTTGGTTATACTATGCTCTCCAGCACAAGTTTTGGATAAGAGTTTTTTTTTCTTCATGAGTAAGAGTGAGAAGGAGAGAAGACATAAATAGCTTGGAACAACAGGCCAGTGTTTCTGCCTGATTTGATTACATTCCTGGCAGTGTGTTTTTATGTTTCGCTCTTGAGGGAGCCGCTGGAAGGTTACTGGAGATCAGCAAACCTGCTACCCCTCTTCTCTCCATCTTCCCGCTGACTGACATTCCCTCCGACAGCAGCCTGACGAGAAGTCTGCAGCATTTAGTTGTAGAAAAGCTTCCAGTGAGGTTAATTGATAATGCCAGCTGCCCGCCCCATATCACAAATTGCACTGCAGTTCTCCACCACTGAGACAGGAGGTCTGGCTGTCTCATTCACCTCAAACCCTCAGTTTGGGTGGACTTAAAAAAAAAAAAGGAAAAAAAAGACAGTTGAATATGAGTAATTTTGCCTCAAATCAATTAATGATCTTTCTAAAACCTTTGGATTTTAAATAATTATTTCAATGTACTCATAAACCTTCGTTATTGGCTATTCATCCTACAAGGTAATGAAAAGCCAGTAATAAATTGAATCAAATGTAATTTAATGTGTTGTTAAATATTTTAACTTAAAATACTTCAAGTAAATATTTTACGTCTAAGTTGTTCAGCCTGACAAAAGTTTGGGAACCCCTGCTTTAGATACATTTGTCGTCCAATAAGCAGAAGCGATCATATCCAATCCCCCAATTCTTAGACAGGTCACCACAGTGTCTGGTAGATAAGGCTCGCCATTGTGCAAAAACACCTTTATTTGTCTAGTGGTGGGCGTTTATTTGCCACCCTGCAGTTTTTTTTATATGACTCACAAACATAAGCATGTTTGCAGCATACAGTGTGTCAAGAATTAACAGCAGTTAAGTAGTGATTGTTACCAATTAAGTGAATCGCACATAGACAGCCCAGTCTCACAATGGAAACATCATAGAAACAATGGTTAATGGTTATTTTTTGTAGCCACTGAGTCAGAATAGCTTTTTATGTAGTGTTAAATCATATAGAGCAGTTTGACTCCTGAATCTAGACTGTTAGAGAGTAAACTCTAGTATTGGGGAGCTGATGTGTGGGGGTTTTTTTTGTAGTTAGTAGGACTCCCTACCCTGTGAGGTGTGGTTAAGCACTACAGACACTGTGGCCATGACAACCTAAGTGGGTGGGTGTATGAGTATATGCAGCTGTTAGGGTGGAGATGAGATGTTCTCTTCCTCTCTCACACTCATTCTCTGTGTGTCTCGTTCCTGTCTCTGTAATAAGATAAGGAGGGATTCTGAATGTATTATGTATTCTTAGTCTTAATGAATCCTCTCATGGGCTCTCGATCTCTTCTCCAATAATATGTCCTGGGATCACAACCTAACGCTAATTAACTGGAAGTTTTACTTTGAAGGGCAGGAAGCTGCTTTTGGCATGAATGTCACTTTAAAAAGTGCTGTGAAGTGAACATACCAGTTGTGACATAACGAAATGGCAAAGGCCTTGCTTGTGAATATAAATTGGGATGTGCACAAATAAATTAGATGGATATTCTGACTAGGGATGTTAATGATTAATCGATGATTAAAATCTATCGATCATCGATTAATCAAGGTCATGCGCGTGCGTGCTGCTCAACCGCGAAACATGTACTGTAAATCAGACACGAGGAATAAAGCCGCACCATAGACTTTAAAAAGGGTCTGCGCATTGCGCAAGGCAAAAATGACGTCATCGCAGAGTGCCAAGCGGACGAGGAGCTAAGCGAAAGTATAAACAAGGCTTTAATGATGCGAGCGCGCCGGAGCTCTGTTTGGGACCATTTTACAGCTAGAGTGACAACTTAATCTTGACTACAAGTTTGCATGTGTATTCGCAGCCTTTTGATTTCTGCAAATGTAAGTTGTAATATGTGTTTATTCTGTGTGGGCCTATAGCTGATTTTTTTTTTATATCATATAGGATGCATCTCGTTAAAAAATGAATGCAGTAGTGAAGCGTGCCGGTGATCAGCGTCAGTGCATGCAGCTCTAACAGCAATGCACTTATACTAAACTTATAATGACTATGATTGGGACTGTCATGTTACACATCATTATAAAGAGAACAATATTGTAATACATTGTTGTGAATTTACTGGGTCTAGTTGGCGTTTTCAGCGCGTTGTTTCAGGAAAAGCGCGTCCACACTCTGAAGAGCACGCATCTGAGGTGGAGTTGGTGACACGTTGACTTGTATTACTCATATTTGATTATTAAATAAGTAATTTAATTAAATGATCAATCACATCGATTCATTTTACAATCCTATAGCCCTTTATTTAGATTAAAAACCCTTCTCATTGATTTAGTGAGGAACATGGCGTTTTGTCAGCGTTTGCACACCCTGTCATGCGGTCGGCTATAAGCCACTGCTGTAGATGCATATATGTGTTAAGGCTAACGATTAATCGATTAATTGATCGTTAATTTAAACGACGATCGATCATGGAAATGTGTGTAAATTGACATCCCTAATTCTGACAGATATATATATATTCTGTATTCATGTATTCATATTTTGAAAAATGCCTCAAATGTTTTTGGTCCATACAATGAAAGTTGATTGCGTCCTATGTTGTTTTGGATTCCGTCGACTTGGTACAACATGGTATCAACATGGTATGGACAAAAACGCTTATTTTGTGTTCCACAGAAGAAAAAGTCCTAATGGTTTGGAATGGCATGAGAATCAGTAGCCTAAATAATGAATTTTCTTTAATATATATTTGAATGAACAAGTCTGTATGCAAGAACAATGGGATCATGTGCTTAGGGGTGTAACGATACACTCATGTCACGATTCGATATTAATCGCGATACTGAACTCACGATACGATATATATCCTGATATTTTAAGCCAAAAGAAAGAATAGGGTTTTTTTTTTATTATTATTATTATTATTATTATTATTAGTGTATTATTATCAGGACCCACAAATTTCCCCCATCGCATTATTATACATTATATTCAACATTATATATAGTCATTTAATGTAATAATGTCACTGAAACTTTCTTTTTTTTTTTCCTCACGCATTACTCGCGCTTTCAATGCAGACAGCATTCTCTCCCAGTGCTCGCTATGTCCCGCCTCTCCCACTATTAATGCACTATACATATAAGAATGAACCATCTAAAATGCTTTGAATAATCATACTATAAAAACTAAATGTGATCTGATGATTTAAATGATGTTTGCGCTTTCACTAAGGAGTGCCGCTTTAAATAATGTTTGCGCTCTCACATTGAAGAGTGCGTGCACTTCAGATGATCAATGCAATCAATCACAGTTCTAATCGCAAGAAAACGTGTCAAAATGACTATTTTCAAACTGTAAATGTTTAGCTCATCTAAGAATTTTAATTCTGCGTTTACTCACTCTCATGTTGTTTTTGCGCGTCACGCAATCATTTGAACGTCCGTGTTTACTACAGTATGCGCGCCGTTGTGAATCTGTTCATCATAAACCATCGTTCGTGTCTCTTCAGAAGACATGGATTTGGATTAGACACTCAATTAGTTCTTTTACGATGCCTTTATGACATTTATTGGATCTTTTGAGAGTTTGAGAGGAATTACTTTGAATGGAGGGACAGAAATCCCTCCGGCTTCATAAAGAATATCTTCATTTGTGTTTGGAAGTTAAACGAAAAACAATGATGGTGAGTACATGATGACAGAGTTTACATTTGTGGTAGCCTACATTTGTAAATTTGTGTTTGGGTGAATTATACCTTATAAATAGGCCTACTACAGCAAGTTGAGCCTTGGACAAACAACTCTATATCGCGAATCTTATCGTTTCCATCAACAATACATATCGTCCCATTTTATATCTCGATATATTGTTTAACTATATATCGTTACACCCCTAGCTTGTAGTGCACTATAATTCACTGATAAAAGCGTCTGCAAAAGTGTGTGTATAGACGGTGTGTGTGTGTGTGTGTGTGTGTGTGTGTGTGTTGGGTGTTGTTTTCTGACTCCGCCTGACTGTTTGTTACTCTGCCCCCGTGCTTGTTAGGAAAATCATGTCTCTGTAGACTTTCAGCTTGATCACAATGAGTCAATGTAAATCAGACTTAATCACACAGGAACCTCTGAAGATGAGAAGAGCTCTGGAAAGTGCTGAAAACACATTATATTGTTAACACATTGATTCGTTTGTGAGATCCAACGAGTTTAAAAGAGGCCAAATTGCCATATGGTTGAGGGGGAATTTCGGTTAGGATTGGAAAATGAGAGTGAGAGAGCTGATGGTGAATGTTCTACATTGTGGGGTATTTTTAGAGACTGAAGAACCTCTTTTTTTTGCTTTTTCCCAGAGACAAGGATTCATCATTTCTGTCAGCTAGCATAGCTCTAGCTTAGCACTTCTATAGATGAATGAAAACTGAACCTCCTCAACTCAGAGGTTCTTTATAGCAATGCCATTAACACTCTCTAATTATATTTTCCTCTTTTTTTCTCTCTCACTCTTGCTTTCATTGATATTCAGCTTTAATTAGCACTTTTAGCAAAAGCACTGTAAACTATTAGCCTATGCCTTACTCTGGAAATGGCAATTTCCAATACAATATAATGTGGCTGACTAGCCTATCTAGACCTATTTTTCTTTACGTATCTAGATATTTATAGCTGCAACTGATGCTGCAATTATCATGCCCCAAATGACTTGAATCCGATTGGGAAATTCATCTGATTAGGGTCAGGTAAACTTGATACCAGCATAATTATATGGGGTGTGAAGTTAAAACCAGTAGTTCTGTAGTTTAAGTATGTTCTGCACATCCCTGGCTACCACAGCAACTAAAACATTTTTTACGACCAATTTTTTAGATGGTCAAAGTTCATCATTTATGATAATTAGGGTAAACGTACCTATCAAGCTCATGTACCCATTAAGCACACTACTATCTTTGAGCTCAGATTATTAAAAATATATATTTATCATCCTACTTGATGTTTTAACCAATTTATGTGTTTTTTACTATATACCTCCTGTAATTTCAAGCCAATCAGACCATTGCACACGGAGATATGGGTATTCATGTGTTCACACTGTCTGGTGGCCATTTTGAAAGCTGTCTGAAAACTTTCACCAAAGGAGTAGTCCCTTAAATGTAAATTTTTTTCCCCTCGATAAGTATAACTTCTTACTGCAAAATTAAGAGAATAATGTTTAGACTTTTGCATATTATAACCTGGAACCTGGATGTGGGAAATGTGTCCAAAAGATAGTTTTAGCAACATAGCGCAGCTACTACAGAACATTGTTAGCTTACTAGCTGTATAAGATTGTGTACTACACTAATATATTACTTCACAGGCATTACTGGCTGTACTTTTAAATTCATTATATTATAAATACAGTTTATAGATGTTCTGTGGTTTTACACTGCTGTATTTTTTAAAGACTTCATATTATTGTAAGGTGAGCTTAAAGGGTGCACAACTATGAAAACCACATTTTCACTGTGATATCAATAAGAAAAAGTATAATATCATAGATATTTTCAATAATAGCTGTATATGTATGAACTTAATACATGACCTAGATTATTTATTTAGCAAAATTGTCCTTTTAAATGTAATTTAATAATATGTATTAATTAAAAAAAGGTTGTGCTGTTCCAATAAAGCTCAGTGTGCTCCCTTTAAGCTCATCCACATTAAACGTCTATGTAAATTCTTCAAAAACAGACTTTAAATATTAACTTGTGATTGTCACAAAGTTATTCTTCAAAAATGTTGTTTAAAATAAACAAGAATTTTCCCCACAAAACATATTGTGAGCTTAATGGCAACAGGGGTGTGCTTAAAGGGTACAAACATGTACCCGTTAAGCACAGCCAGACTTTTTGCATTTAATGATTTATATCTTAATTGAAATGCTTTTGTCATTTAAAATAATATTAAATATTATTGTGTGAGAAATTAATATTTTATTATAACATAACTTATTGTACTTAAACCAATACCCTGTGCACTAAAATGTCTCAATGTAGATTTTGGTGAGCTTAATAGGTACGTTTACCCTAGTTGGTCCAAGCTGGTTTGGATGATTGACTTAAAGCTGGTGGTGCAAAGGCCTGGTCGACCATTTCCCCTCATTCTGGTCTATGCTGGTTTTGTGCTGATTTAGGTGTTACCAGCTTAGTTGTGATGCTGTCAAGTGGAATGACACGTTGATGTAATTGATTACGTCGATTACGCACTGTTTATGTTCATCACTAATCCTCTGTCATGTTTCACACACAAAAAAACTGTCAGGTCTAGAGGGACAGAAGCTATTTTACGAGCGTGCAACCCCATTCTATAACTGAACTGTATATTTTCAGGACTCAGAACTAGGACTGTGTCACTTTACTTTCAGAATCGATTGCACAATCGATCAGACCAACCAACATTTTCGAAAACGAAAATATGGAATCGATTTTAACCAAATATGTACATTATTAATTTTAAACAAGCTAATTAAACAAATAAAAAAGATAGATGTAACAACTCACAAACAAGCAGAAAAAGAAAATAAATAATTGCGAAATTGCAGTAGGTGTTGCGAAAGTTAAAATACCCCTACCTTACGCAGCTGGCAATGAAGTACCTGAGTGTCCCTGGGACATCAGTGCAGTCGCAGCGTGTCTTCTCAACAGCTGGACATATAGTGAATAAAAAACGCTTGAAAATGTTGATCGACTTGTTTTCCTGTCCAATAATTTGTAATAGGCCTAGCCTTATTTGCACATTTCATTATACGCCTGCTGTGTCGGTTACATTCAATAAAAAACACATGGCCTGTTCTCAAGTAAGTCAATTTAAAGTTTAATTTTTGAACAGATGTCTATAATGGATTGAATCATTACGTAAAATAATTTTGGAGATTTTTGAATAGCCTAAATTTATAAATGCAGCCCTGTTGTAGACTGCACTGCGACACATGTTTCTAATCAATACATTTTATTTTTAAAAAAACAAAAAAACATTTTCAACCTCTTTTCATGGGCTACAATCGCCTATGTAGGCGAAATTTGTTTGACATTTCTAATCGTAAATCACAGCCACGTTGTAATCCTGCAGTAATGTTTTTCATTGATGTTATGGCAGTCCACTCTGCTTATTGTTTTTCGAGAATGTTGCACTCCTGTTTGTTATTGTGCACAAATCTTCACGGCAATAAATCATCAGAAATATTGCTGATATTGCCCAAGCGCCCTCTTTCGTCCTAATGCCTGTTAGTTGTCCGTGGATTGGCCTATACTTGGCGTTGAAAATGGAAACATCTTTAGACATGGAAAGTCGATTTTACAATCGATTCAATGAACACTTATGTCTCAAAAATCGAACAGGATTTTTTCACAAAAGTGACAGCCGTACTCACAACCTCATTCTCAAACCCGCACTGAATGAACGGAACCGTACTGGACAACTAGTTGTCTGCCACATCATATAATGTGAGAGCCACAGTGAACTGTATAATCATGGCGAGCTTAGTTAACTCACAGAGATGGAGAAAGTATTTGCATTCAACCACAGATCCACCGGAGATGCAGTGGGAGCTACGCCCTTTATGGTGACGCTTGTTCACCAAGGAAGTCTTGCTGTTTGAACTGGCTAAGAAGCCTCATGGTAATACCAGAACACCAGTATTCAAAACACTCATATTTTTTCATCCAAGTAGATCAACCTGTTAAGGGCACCTTGGCTAAAATGGTGGGAACACTTTTAATCAGCTACCATGTTTCTTAATCACCTCAGACTGGAATGACCTAGAATTTCCAGCCAGGATGTAAAGTGATCTGAGACAGTTTGCTGATAGGCAGCACGACACCACAGAGAGGTGATTTAATGAGAATCTCATCTTGTGTCCACTTCACGTGCTTAGTCTGCGATATTCTTTGAACCTCCTCCTCCGACAAGACCGCCAACCTCTCCTAAAATACGATTGACCCAATTACAGCACAACGGTGTCTGCCATTTTATCAGAAAACCAAAAAATCAGCTCAGGGTCTCTGTGCACTCTGATGTAACTAAGAAGGCAGTGTCTTGAACAGATTTGACAATTATCTTTGTCTCCGGGTCAACATGCCTTTGTCATTTGCATTCAGTACTAGAGCAGATATTTTCCACACTATCTGCTCAGCCGTATGTCTTTCCCATACAAATGGAAGGTTTTGAAACCCCAAAAATAGGTTTGTTTACGCAAATAGCCTCACTGAATGATCAAACAATCAATTCCTGTTTGGGATCATCAGGCTTTGCCACTCTGTCCTGGTTTAGCTGGAGCATGTATTAATTTGGTACATCTGTAGTCCTTGAGGACTTGTCTATGTCCTTCCTTGTCCCATGGGGTCTCAGTGCTGTAGGGAGGGGCCAGATGTTCCAAAATATCTAATAACTAACCTTCCTCTTCTACTAGAAAGACTAGATTTACCAGGTAAGAAGTCTGACTGTTTATCAATGGTGAAGTTGGTTATTTTTTGTGTTAAAAAGATTAAGGTTAGGGTTAATGTAATGTAGCCAAGTTGGACATGGACTCTATCAACCTTATCCCACACTAACCCTAACCTCAATATCAACCTACCATTGCCCTCTGATTTTAGGTGTAGGTTGGACGGAAATGGTAGGTTGATAAGAATGTGGATTTCTAGTTACTGTTTGAGAAAAAAAGGATGTGTTAGCAGTGAAGACCCAAGCTAGACTAAAGACCCACACTTAACTCACAATTAATGCAGTTTGTAAATCCGTTTACCACACACGATGTGAATGATTTTGTTCTTGGTGTAAATTAAGAAATGCAAAAATTATGTTTTCTTTGGTATTAAAGCTCAGGTCTTACACTGTTCAAGATGGCTCTTGATGCCCTGTTGCCATTCTCACAGTATTATCAATTCATTAACCTTATCCAAATGGCAATAGCGATTATTTGGACAGTTGTCCATTGCTGTGATACCTTTTGGGGTGAGGCTGTAATTCTAAATCAGTTGAGTGGGATTCAAACCAAGTCAGCCTGTAATTTCTTACAGCATGTTGGACCAGCAAGGCCCTACTTATCCTTATAAGCATACTGGTGAAGATATTATATGTTGGTCCTCATCCACAAGTCATTCTACTCATCGTACGATAAGGATGATGAAATGATCACCAATTTTTTGCACATTAAAATAGTTTTTTGCTTTATAGATTACAAACAGGAATCCTAAACAGATGCCTTGATAATATTGAACCACAAAAGAATCTCTTTGTTTCCCTTGTATGCCCCTTGTATTGTATGCATATGGTACATCCTGTCTCATATTTCTGCTCTAATCACAATGCACTTACATTTCATGCTTAATGCATACAAGACGTGAACGCTTAAGATAGATAGGACTCCCTTTCGTTCCTGCAGCAACCAACAATACAGGAATCGCAATTAAGCAATGGCAATGATTCTGGGGTACAGGATAAATCAGACAAGCCTCTTTATGGCTCTTGTATTTATGAAGGCTGATTAATGTGTGTATGGAGAGGCAAGCTGTTTTTAAAGCCATATGATTTATGGTTTTTCAATTACTTCCAGTCTGATGACTCTGAGATTGTTAATATGGATGTCATCATTTGCAGTTTGGGGTTGCGTGTGGCTGTGGATCTAAACACACAGTTAAAATCAGTAATCGCTTACCATAAGAAAGGTAAACAGCTGTGGTGTCCAATGAGAACAGACATTGCTTTGCAATTAGGTGGTTGCTAGGGTCTTCTGGATGGATGCTAGCCTATTGTTGTGGTGTGTTCTTTAAGACATTGCAATGTGGTTACTGGGTGTTTTGGCATGGCTGGCCATTGCTAGAGTGTTCTGGTTGTTGCTAAGGAGTTGCTATGTAGCTGTTAGGGGTTACTAAAGAGTTAAGGGTGGTTGCTAGGGTATTTTTAGGCTGTTGCTAAGATGTGATTGGTGTTTTAGAGGGTTTCTAGGGCCTTTGCTACGCAGTTTTTAGGGTATTCTGAGTGGTGGCTACTGTGTTGCTCGGCATTTGCTTGAATGTTGTGGGTGGTATTCCTATGCAGTTACTAAGAGATTGCTAGGTGATTGCTAGGGTGTTAAGGGTGGTTGCTTACTGGCCCAGGTCTAAATAACCCAGCCCCTAGATTTCTATGAAATTACAGTATCTGATATGTTTAACCATGATTGCTGGTGTGTGGTGTTAGATTGAGTATGGCTTTCATAATTCCACATTACATATTTCTTCCTATCATTTTCCTGTATTTCTTTCCAATCACTGTCAATAGTAGGGGGAAAGGCTAGAACATGAATCAAATCATAGGCATATACTGATATGGCTTGATCAAAAAAGGCAAGCACGAACTGCACATGTAAGTGAACCAAGACAGCAGATGAAAAAATAAGCGAAGAGAGATGGAGCAGGAAATTACAGGGATACAGTCCAATAATGAGCCGCTTTGGTTCGGTTTCTTCAGATGATCCCAGTGATCTGAATGTCAGGGAGTGATATGCTGAATGGGGTTTGTGGAGATTTCGGCAACTATAGTTGCCGCAGTGTATAGTTGTCATTTTCCTTTTGTAAGTATTTTTCTAGATACTATCCATGATTTTAATCTCAATGGCATGCAAGAAAACAACCAAATAAAGTATTTCAAGAGAAAAAAAAGGTATTAACTTCCTTCCTGTCACATGAGACTGCCAACTTCCTACCCCTACTTCCAGGAAGGCAAACCCTCCCAAACAAAGGTTATTTTCATGTTACTAATAAGTATTTTTTGTTTACATATATATATCTGCATAATCGTGAAGGTCTCTAGAATCATCCAAACAAAACAATTCTTACAACAGATCTATAGTTTTTTGTACACTTAGTCAAAAGTCCAAGCGGCAACTATAGTTGCCGGTGGGCAAATGCCTTGTACATATAAAGGGGAAGTGGGGTATACTGTGTTAACAGGTTAATAAATCAAGGTTTTTTGGTCTTTAGTGCTTTTTGCTTTCATAATATCCCACCTAAAACATAACCCTTTAACTGACATCTCTACTGTACAGTAGACCTTAATTCGATAGGGAAAAATGTAATATTTTATGATATTATGACAAAATATTGAGGACCGTTCATCCAGTTTGGAATGGATGCATTTCATTCTAATCGGTCAAGGACCCTCATTCTCTTTATGACTAGTAGCTTATGATTCCATTATAATGTGGAAATTCAGACAAGTAATGAGTTTACATTTACATTATTATATGAAATCACCTACTACAGTCAGCCATTGAATACTACGGGACTATTTGTTTATTTATTTATTTTTGTTATATAGATGTAATTTTTTTGTCATTATATTAATTTATTTTCATTTAACTTTTTGATACACACTGCCCTGTTAGGGCAACTTAATGACTGCACTTTGTTCTGCTCTATGTTCCACCACTTTAAGACAAATGTATTTGTTGTTTGTTGTATTTTCATATTCAACAGATTATTAGATGCAGCTTTTTTGAGTTTTGCATCGAATGCTCTTCGACTTTTATACACAATACATTTGTTTATGAATAAAGTTCGATCTGTCGGTTGAAAACCGTTATTTTGAGTTAGATGCCAAATGTTCTCCTCCTAGTCAAATTTGACATTGAAGCAGTGCATACAACATATTTGCCCACCGGCAACTATAGTTGCCGCGCATTCAAATACGATTTTCAAGAAAAAAAACTAAAACTAATCGAGCAGCTCTACCAGTAGGTGGCAACAGGTGACTATTAAAAAAAGTATTTGTCATTGAATCATTAATTCAAGAGATTTGTTCAAAAACACTGATATATCCAGTCATGAAAACAAGTGAAGTATTTATGAGTGAGTCATTGAATCATTCAATCAAAATTCATTAATAAACATTTTAAATAAACTGCAGCAATTAACATTTAGTCAGAACCTCTAGTAAATGACATGCTATTTTGTTCAGTTGTCTGTTTTGAAAAAAGCCTCAAAACTTCGCTCTTGTGCATGGTGAGCTAATGACAGATTTTTCTTTTTTTATATTAACTTTCAGGGTATTTATTTACATACTTAAAGAATGCCTCATTCTGAGCTCATGTCTAGTTTCACAATCTGTCAAAACTTTCAATCAGAAATTCGCATGTGATCTGTGGAAAGTCATTGGTTAAAAAGCAGCATTATGTCTAGTGCATACCAGAGCAGCTAGGTAAAGCGGATGATCGCCGTGATACAGGGCTCTTGTGTTTGTGTGTGTTTGAGAGGAAGCGTGCTGTAGATCACCCTCATGTCTCTCCATATCTCCATCTCCCTCAAAATATCCTGTTTGTCTTTCCAGACTAAAGTTCGCTCAGACCAAGCCTAAATAGATTAGAGTGTTTTCATTTGACAAAAATATGATGAACAAGACCTATGATCGTCCCTCCATTTATTAAACCTTCGTCAATATTACCTTTGATATCGCCCTTCCTTTGTTGCGGTGCCAATGTTTATAATAAAATAAGTCTCACAAAGATAGGCCTTGTATAACGCAACCATCCTGGTCTCTCATTGCTAGCAGCTGGCCGGTGATGTTTACAAATCACAGCTGGAGGTTCTTGGGTCCGTCTTTCTTAAGCCGTTCGGAATTCTTGCTCCGGTTCCGAGTGCAAATGCTTCCAGATTGTTTCTCTATGGGGCCTGACTCTCATACCAATCAGGGCATGAGAAAATGGTTTGGGAGTGCACATAGACACACATTCGCACACAGTGTGGTCATTAGCATCAGAGAAGTTTGTGACTCACTGCTTTTAGATGTTCAGAGAGGGAGGGTTATTTGGACATCTAGCAATACTGCCATTAAATGTATTAAGGAAGTTCCTAACAATTAAAAAAACGGCCAAGTCTGTGGTACTGTCAGTCATGTCATGTGCGTAAACAGAATGCTCATAGCAACACATATTGAATGGTTTAGACTTAACAGAAGACAAATTTGTTCGTGCTGACATCGCCGAACAGTTCTAGACGATCCGTAGCTTTAGACGTCATATGAGTCAATCACTTTGATGCATATTGTACACAAAAATGGCAAGAGCTGATTGATTTTGCCAGACACAACCTGGCTTTTAGCAGTTCCAATCTGATTAGCTCCGTCCCAATTCATCCTTAAAAGGCTGCATTCGACAAAGAATAGAACAAGTGCATAGCATAGCCTGTCCCAAGATTCATTGTTCACTGGTGACGAATGGATTTTTTTGAGAGAGAATGCCAAATCACACTTTTAAAGTATTGGGTTTCAACTTAACTGAATATTCAACCAAACAAGTGCTAAAAAAAATACTCTGTTAAAATGTTGGCTTATATCTTGCTAAGATGGGTTTTTATAGATAGTTTATACTTTTTATTATTTACATAAATTATTTACACTCTAAAATAAAAAGGTTCTATATGGCACCAAAAATGGTTCTTGGCTCGTAATCATAGGGGAACCTTTTTAAGTGCTATATTGCACCAATTTTGGTGCTTCAGAGGTTCTTCACCGGTTCTTTGACTAAGGTGCTGTATACCTATAGCTGTATAGCACGGCTACCATATACAGAACATGTTACATGTTAGCACCAAAAGTGGTTCCCCTATGATTACGACGAAGAACCATTTTTGGTGCCATATAGAACCTTTTATTAGAGTGTACACAAGGTGAACATATTTAGATTAGGTTATTTTGTTTTGAGACAGTTGAATGTAACTTTAAAAAAAGTCCAGAACAAACGTTACGGCCGCTCGTCAACGGCAGCTGTCACAAACCTCTGTAGGCTAGACCATCCCATTTAACAACACTCGGTTGGACCTTTGTGGATTTCGAAGACGTGGCCTTTGAAGTCTGTGTCTTTCGAAGGATGCAGCCTCTGATTTGGGACATGGCTATTGACTGTCTTTGCAATTTCCGAAATGTAAAAACTACTTTTCATCACTGTCAAAAACCTGCAGTTCTCCGGCTGCTACAATAAGGACTTCTGATCAACACTTAAAAAAAAAAACTATTAATTGTATAAAGTATTGTTTTAGCTTATTTTAATGCTTGTTTTATCTTATTTGTTTTCTTATTTTCTTATCTTGGAAGTTAGAAGTTTGTTGAAGCCCCCTAGTGGGCCCCATACCCCTGGTTGAGAACCACTGACAAACATTTATGAATATTAAAATTTGTATATGTTGCTGTAAACTACTGTATTAAAAAATGGTAATAATAATTGTACAAAATCACAATAATGGTAAAATGATAATCATGATTAATTTGCTCAGAACTTTATAATCGCGATTATTAATCTCAATTATTCTCATGTACTGAGATGAACAGCACATGAATGAGGGTTTTTAATGGGATGGCGAACAGCAGTGAGTAAAATAATAGATGCCCCAGCCACATTTAAGTCCAAACCTTTTCACAGGCATTTTGTTTTCATAGTTAGACAGATATTGTGATGTATCATTACACGATTGTCTAGCAATATATTGATTATCGCAGAATTGCTGTATCGTTATACTATCTGTATCGTGAGCCATGTATCGTGTATCGTATCATGAGGTACCCTGTGATTCCCAGCCCTATTCACATCACGATTCTTTTTCGATTTCGATAAATCGCACAGCCCTTACTCAGAGTACACTCCCCTTCCTATCACACACTCTTTAATGAATTCCGGACTAGTGGCCTCTGGGGCTCTGCTCTTTGCTTTTGTTATTACTGCAAATCACTACACCACAATCCCTTCCAGATGGCCCATCTTCTCCCTCGGCCCAATTGAATTGCCAGTTTTTACGACTGCATCCCAAAGCATGTTTTCATGCACCTTTTCGTCTGCATCCGGAAACTTCTTGCTTTTTTTTTTGTTAAATACAACAGCATAATTTAATATGGCCACTGTTGTAGAGAAGCTCTGCCTTTGTTTAGGGAGTATGCCCTCGAGAGGCACTTTAAAGTCCAACGTTAAAAGCAGATGATGCTCAAAAAGCATGGCAAATAGTTCATGTCTGTTGCTGAGGCGGGACTGCCTAATTAGCTTATCTTGTTGAACTTTCTGCTAGGGTCACAGACAAGATACATTTTCAAAAAGCAGAAGTTAGGACTGCAAAATTAATACAAAAATATGATTTTATCAAATGACTCAATAATGACAAGATAATAATTACAGCTTACACAATTATCTATTTGTGAAAAGTGATTTTTAAAGCATTTCAAGTATATTTGCCATTTTCTTTCTATTTTATATGTATTTTATTTAATTAGAGAATTCATTTAATTTAATTATAGTTTCATTTATTTTATCTTTTTTGTTGTGTTAGTTTTGTTTTGTTTTTGGTTAAGCATTGTAACCAATGAGTTTTGTCTACTAGGAGCTTAATTTAATAACAGATCAGTATCAATTCACTAATGCAACAAAAATAGAATAGAAAAGATGAAATCGAAATTAATATCAAGGGAAATTATCAGCAAATATGATTTGTCATCTTGCAATCCTAGTAAAAGTTGCTTCAGAGAGCGAGAATGGAGATATCCAAATGAAGGTAGCTTAACATTAAAGATATTTGATATATTTTGATATATAACTTTACTGTTTACAGTGCATCCGGAAAGTATGTTACTGTTATGTTACAGCCTTATTCCAAAATGAATTAAATTCATTATTTTCCTCAAAATTCTACAAACATTTCTCCATAATGACAATGTGAAAGAAGTTTGTTTGAAATCTTTGCAAATTTATTACAAATAAAAAATGAAAAAATCACATGTACATGCAGTAAGTATTCACAGTCTTTGCCATGACAATCAAAATTAAACTCAGGTGCATCCTGTTTCCACTTATTATCCTTGAGATGTTTCTACAACTTGATTGGAGTCCACCTCTGGTAAATTCAGTTAATTGGACATGATTTGGAAAGGCACACACCTGTCTATATAAGGTCCCACAGTTAACTGTGCATGTCAGAGCACAAACCCAGCCAAGAAGTCCAAGAAATTGTCTGTAGACCTCCGAGATAGGATTCTATCAAGGCACAGATCTGAGGAAGTGTACCGAAAAAAAATCTGCAGCATTGAAGGTCCCAATGAGCACAGTGGCCTCCATCCTCTGTAAATGGAAGAAGTTTGGAACCACCAGGACTCTTCCTAGAGCTGGTCACCTGTCCAAACTGAGCGATCGGGGGAGAAGGGCCTTAGTCAGTGAGGTGACCAAGAACCCGATGGTCACACTGACAGGGCTCCAGTGGTGGCAGCATCATGCTGTGGGGATGTTTTTCAGAGGCAGGAACTGGAAGACTAGTCAGGATCGAGGGAAAGATGAATGCAGCAATGTACAGAGACATCCTTGATGAAAACCTGCTCCAGAGAAGGTTCATCTTCCAACAGGACAATGACCCTAAGCACACAGCTAAGATAACAAAGGAGTGGCTACGGGACAACTCTGTGAATGTCCTTGTGTGGCCCAGCCAGAGCCCAGACTTGAACCCGATTGAACATCTCTGGAGAGATCTAAAAATGGCTGTGCACTGACGCTCCCTATCCAACCTGATGGAGCTTGAGAGTTCCTGCCAAGAAGAATGGGAGAAACTGCCCAAAAATAGCTGCCAAGCTTGTAGCATCATACTCAAAAATACTTGAGGCTGTAATTTGTGCTAAAGGTGCTTCAACAAAGTATTGCGCAAAGGCTGTGAATACTTATGTACATGTGATTTTATTTTTTTATTTTTATTTTAAATTTGCAAAGATTCCAAACAAACTTCTTTCACGTTGTCATAATGAATTTAATCCATATTGGAATACGTATGTAACATAACAAAATGTGGAAAAAGTGAAGCACTGTGAATACTTAATGGATGCACTGTATCATTCTTCTCAAGTTCTGATTTAGACCTAGATGTTTATGGAGTCTGGGTCCGCAGAATTAAACTTGAATGTATTTCGTCTCACAGGACACTTATGCCATATCTGAGGTACAGAATATCATAGTGACGTGGGAATGGTCCACTAAGTAATCATCTAGAACACACCCTAGAAACCAACTAGCAATAGCTTAAGCCTGGAATACACTACATGACTTCGGCTCTGTTTTTTGCCTCGATTTGCAGTCTGGATAAATCAACGATAGTTTCCAAAAGTCTGCAGATTTTTGGGCAGTCGGAACAGATTTCACAGAAAATTGCGTAGTGTATGACGGGCACAAACTTCAATCTTTTTTTTTTTTTTGCTTCAGACTATATCCCCTTTCAGTCTTTACTGGTAACAGATCATGTGGGAACAGGACCTTTAAAAAAAAAAAAAAATTTAATTATATTTAAATATGCGCTAAAAGATCATCTTTGACAGTTGTGCAACGTCTCGCAGCTTTTTCAACGTGTCACGCTCGAGACCCAGCCTTCTTTTCCATTCATCAGCGTCTTGTGTTTTTAAGAGAAAAAATGTGTTCTGCTTGATCATCCCCTCATGCCTTTTACTCAGACGTTAAAATATGTTGTCAAATTGAACAGATAGTGAAACTAAAGTGCTTCTTCTTGTGCAGGTGAATAAAGCCTTTAAACGCAGCATTTAGGTCAAGTAATTCTGGCAATTTATCAGGATTTATCCATCCAGTTGGAGGATATCAAAACATGTCTGATATTTTGAGCTTATTTTAGAACACATAAGTGTAAAATCTATTCAGATTTAAAAAATCGTATATAGTGTATGCCAACCATTAGCAAGCACATAGAATGTGGCAATGAGCTTTGGAATGCAGAGCGATATCCATTCCCCAAATATTCATTCAAAAGTGTGAAAAGTCACAGATTTTGTTTGAATTTTAGATGATTTTTATATTACCATAGTAATTCCTGCTTTCCCAGTGTCCCCCAGGAGTCAATTATTAGTGCATGTATTGTCACATGCTGTTGAGGGGTTGAGCAGTGTGAGAGGTGGAATGCTTTGAGCCTGGCTGGAGGTTCGGGAAGAAATGAAAGGTATTTCGCAGCGTCTGTCACGCAGGGCCAGAAGGAGAAATGGGAGTGCCCACAGTGAGGAGCCTCTGGGAGGTTGTAGACGAGAGATTAAGAGGGCAGGTGGTACCTTGCTTTGCTTGCCCTTTCACAGTCTTTCTTGTTCTCTATCTCTCGGACTCAGTGTCATACATGAGCCATAGTTGCCGTCATTTGCATTGTGCAGACCATTACATCAGCAAAGTCAGACGATTGTTCAGTTCAGCTCAAGTGTCAGTAATGTGTCACAAAAAACACACAAGGAAAAATCTATTTGGCTCATTTGGTTTTTATGTTTGTTTTATATCATTCATTTTTATAAATATTATAAAATAAGTTAAAAACTATGTATATATTTTTTAAATTATTATTATTTTATTTATTTTTACAAAAATATGGGGTCCCACCATATGACTTTTTACAACCTGAAATAACCTTAAATTTTCATAACAAGGTCAAATTATATGATATTTTAAAAGACTTACTATGGCCATTGTTTTGTCTGCACGCCAGTATAAACATGTTTATACAAGCTACTTAAATGTCCTAATTGAACTACGGCCTAATCCTTGCTTAATCTAAGCCCTGTCTGTTAAACCAGGCCTTATTGACCTCACTAAAGCTAATTATTACTCACATGCGGCATTTGGCACGTGTTGATTTTGTTCTCATGTGTATACGTTTGTGTGGTCTCAGAGGTACTTCTCCTCTAGACCACAAAACCTCTGCATGTCCCCTGTGTGCCCTGCTAGGAATGAAAGGACTATACAAAGCTATTCACTCTACTTAATATTGTGTGTATGTGTGTGTGTGTGCATACTCAGGCTTGGTCGCTGAGTGAGTAGACAATATGGAGCTCGTTCACAAGTCCATTATCAAAAAGAAAAAGATCCTCTCTGTCTTCTGTTGAAATATGCCTGGTCCTGGTGAGATATGGGTCTCTCTGATAGTAGCCTCTCACTTCATTCTCTACTCACAATCACTTCAGCTGGACTGTCTGAGATTCCTGGCTGTTCAGAATGGTTACTTTGATGATCATTTAGTATTTACTTACATTTACGGTACAATCCAGTTTTGTAATTCAGTTTTATTTGATTCTATCATCACGTTTGATCTTTCTTTGGAGTCTGATCTTTATTATAAGCCTAATCTCTTTTGCAAGTCACATCTCTGGAATGAATCTTAATTTGGTTGCGTGTCTGATCTCTGGATCTGGTTTCTCATCTGAGACTAATCTGTTATGAGTCAAATCTCTTATACGATTCTGATTTCTCTTACGAATCATCTCCGGTATAAATCTGATCTCAGTTACAAGTCAGATCTCTGCTTTGAATTTGATTTCTTGCAGATCTGATATCTGCTCTGAGTCAGATCTTTTATGAGTCTGATCTCTGGTATGAATCTGATCTCAGTTACAAGTCTGATCTCTGCTTTGAATCTGATTTCTTGCAGATCTGGGTCCATATTCATGAGAAATCTCTGAGAGTAATAATAGAGAAATAACTCTGTTTGACGCACCCATCGCTAGCCTAGCTTAGCACAAAGACTGGAGGTAAACGGTTCCAGCTGGCCTACTGCTCAATAAGTAACAAAATAATGGCAACATTTTCCTATTTACATGTTGTGACTCCAAACTGAATGTCAGAATGGGAAAGAAAGGTGATTTAAGCAATTTTGAGCGTGGCATGGTTGTTGGTGCCAGACGGACCGGTCTGCGTATTTCACAATCTGCTCAGTTACTGGGATTTTCATGCACAACCATTTCTAGGGTTTACAAAGAATGGTGTGAAAAGGGAAAAACATCCCGCATGCGGCAGTCCTGTGGGCGAAAATGCCTTGTTGATGCTAGAGGTCAGAGGAGAATGGGCCGACTGATTCAAGCTGATAGATGGGCAACTTTTACTGAAATAACCACTCGTTACAACCGAGGTATGCAGCAAAGCATTTGTGAAGCCACAACATGCACAACCTTGAGGTGGATGGGCTACAACAGCAGAAGACCCCACCGGGTACCACTCATCTCCACTACAAATAGGAAAAAGAGGCTACAATTTGCACGAGCTCACCAAAATTGGACAGTTGAAGACTGGAAAAATGTTGCCTGGTCTGATGAGTCTTGATTTCTGTTGAGACATTCAGATGGTAGAGTCAGAATTTGGCGTAAACAGAATGAGAACATGGATCCATCATGCCTTGTTACCACTGTGCAGGCTGGTGGTGGTGGTGTAATGTGTGGGGGATGTTTTCTTGGCACACTTTAGGCCCCTTAGTGCCAATTGGGCATCGTTTAAATGCCACGGCCTACCTGAGCATTGTTTCTGACCATGTCCATCCCTTTATGACCACCATGTACCCATCCTCTGATGGCTACTTCCAGCAGGATAATGCAGCATGTCACAAAGCTCAAATAATTTCAAATTGGTTTCTCGAACATGACAATGAGTTCACTGTACTAAAATGGCCCCCACAGTCACCAGATCTCAACCCAATAGAGCATCTTTGGGATGTGGTGGAACGGGAGCTTCGTGCCCGGATGTGCATCCCACAAATCTCCATCAACTGCAAGATGCTATCCTATCAATATGGGCCAACATTTCTAAAGAATGCTTTCAGCACCTTGTTGAATCAATGCCACGTAGAATTAAGGCAGTTCTGAAGGCGAAAGGGGGTCAAACACAGTATTAGTATGGTGTTCCTAATAATCCTTTAGGTGAGTGTATATGCTACCATCATTAAATGGGCTTTCAGCAACTTCTTCAATATCGGCAGGGACGTGGCAGACCTAATGGATGGCAACTCATTCCAAAGTCTTGGCCCTATTACCGCTAAGGCTCGGTCACATTTATGTACCCGAGTTGTCCTGGGCACTACAAGGAGGTTCTGGTTTTCTGAACGAAGTGTTCTTTTAGGATTATATGGAAGCAGTCCATTTGCAAGATATGGCGGGGCCTGGTTGTGTAAAGATTTTTTAAATGTTACATGTGTCTGATTTCTCATCTGAGACTGATCTGTTACGAGTCAAATCTCTTATACCATTCTTATCTCAATTACGAGTTTGATCTCTGTTATGAATCAAACCTTTGGAATAAATCTGATCACAGTTACAAGTCATATCTCTGCTCTGAATCTGATCTCGTTACAGATCAGACTCATAGCAAATATCAGATCTGAAAAAGTCTAATATCTGGTATTAATCCGATCTTTATTGCGAGTCTGATCTCTGGTAGGAGTCAAATCTCTAATACGATTCTGATCTCAGTTACAAATCAAATCTCTGGTACAAATCTCATGTCAGTTACAAGTGAGATCTCTGCTCTGAAGTTGCAAATCTGATTTCTGCTCTCAGCCTGATGTTGGTTATGAGTCTGAACTTGTGACTTGTTGCTGGTCTCTGTTGACGTCTTTGAACTGTACTGTAGGAGCAAATCAACCATACTACTGTAATTTTCAAATGTTCTGCTTGGCCTCAGTCTCTCTGTAACCACTTTTCCTGCTTTTTAAAACGTGAAGGTTTCTCTCTTGTGCAAAGATTACATTTCATAGATGTGATATTTGGTAAAGTTTGAGTGAGCTTTGGCTAAACACCCAGTTGGCAGTAGAATCTTTTCCTCTGCTCAGTATTTAAAGGGCAGTGCTGTTCTACTAATCTAATAACTACATTACAGACGTCTCTTGACAGTAAGGAGCTCATATTGTAAGCCTACACAAAGCTCTGATCTTTCTCTTATCTTCAGTGGCAGGCATATTTCATTAATCAGTGCTAGAGTTGAACTGAATTGCAAATCACTCGCGTTCACATTTACTTCTGTTCCTGTTATAACAGATAAAAGCATGTTTTATTGTAGTTGTGTGGACCTCAAAGAATGGATGGATGTTGGTTGTTTCATTGAAATTGACCGATTTTTATTTTATTTATTTTTTCTTCTTCTTCTTTACAGGTGTGCTAGTGGGCGCTCCCATTCGAGCAGCAGTCACGATGGTGGCCCTGTCGCTGAAGATTTGCGTGCGGCAGTGCAATGTGGTCAAGACAATGCAGTTTGAGCCCTCAACTCCGGTTTACGACGCCTGTCGGATTATCAGAGAGAGAGTTCCAGAGGCCCAATCTGGACAAGGTAAGAGTCACAAAACATTCCTCCATGTTTCCCGCCATTTTTATACTCTTCCACGAGAAATACAACCCCCTCCTTTGAAATGAACATTAAACATGCAGAGCCACAGCGTTGCAAATTTCGTTTGTTTGAATATATCACATCTGGCCAGACACAACAACACAACCATACCACTTTTCCACCAAGGCAGTGCTGGTGCTAGTTCGGAGCCAGAGCCTAGTTTCAAATCGGTTCTTTGTCTTTCCACACCCAAAGCACCATCTCCGAACCAGTAAAAGTGGTTCTTAAGTAGCACCAAAACATTGCTGGGCTAGAAGTAAGAACCGCTCGCGTCAGGCGCTGGGGGTGGGGTTACCGTGACCAGCAAGACGCACACAAACTTGTGACCGCCATTTTTTAAATAGCAGGTAATCGAGCTAATAGCGTCCAAATGCGTTGGATTAGTTTGTAATCTCTGTCTATACAATGCGTTGGATTCGCTGTGTTTTCGTTGTGTTTTGATGCCGCTGTAGGATCGTAAAGCCATGTGCATCAATAGTAACGCAACGTTTGCTATTGTTGATGGAAGGCTTGTTCGAGATGCAGCGGTGCTGTGCAGACCGATCACCGTATGATAACGAGTCCAACGGGAGCACACGACTTCTTATGCTTTTGGAAAAGGGGTACCAGTGGTGTAAGTCTGGAAATGGGACTATCTTTTTGTTTGCATGTAATAAACGGAATTGTTTAAAATAACACCAGAAATGTTTATTTATTCATATTGACAAGAGATGCACTGGTCAAATGGGAACAAAATGTAATTTGTGTGAAAATGTTACAACGTCTGTAAATAGGACATTAATACAGGCCAGAGACGGGACACGCTGAAGACGGACGCAAAGACGAGAGCAGCCGCGCCAGCAGATACTGAACAAAGCATAACAAATTCACTGTTCGCAATGCTCTAAATATTGGAAGAAAAATATCATTATTGAATTTAGGGTGGGGTTTTATAATGTATCTCCGAAGGGAACTGACTGTCTTCAGAAAAGTTTTGATGGCATTTTGATAGCATCTTTGTTCCATCCATCCATCTTCTTCCGCTTATCCGGGGGCGGGTCGCGGGGGCAGCAGTCTAAGCAGAGATGCCCAGACTTCCCTCTCCCTAGACACTTCCTCTAGCTCTTCCGGGTGGACACCGAGGCGTTCCAAGGCCAGCCGGGAGACATAGTCCCTCCAGCGTGTCCTCGGTCTTCCCCGGGGCCTCCTCCCAGTTGGACATGCCCGAAACACCTTCCCGGGAAGGCGTTCAGGAGGCATCCGGAACAGATGCCCGAGCCACCTCAGCTGTCCCCTCTCGATGTGGAGGAGCAGCGGCTCTACTCCGAGTTCCTCCCGAGTGACTGAGCTTCTCACCCTATCTCTAAGGGAGCGCCCAGCCACCCTGCGGAGAAAGCTCATTTCGGCCGCCTGTATCCGGGATCTTGTCCTTTCGGTCATGACCCAAAGCTCATGACCATAGGTGAGAGTAGGAACGTAGATTGACCGGTAAATCGAGAGCTTCGCCTTACGGCTTAGCTCTTTCTTCACCACGACAGACCGGTACATCGACCGCATTACTGCAGAAGCTGCACCGATCCGTCTGTCAATCTCCCGTTCCATCCTCCCCTCACTCGTGAACAAGACCCCTAGATACTTGAACTCCTCCACTTGGGGCAGGAACTCTCCACCTGGTGGTGAAGAGTCCATCCCCTCTCGAGGAGTGTGGTTCCAGAGCCCAAGCCATGCGTGGAGGTGATTCCGACTATCTCTAGTCGGAACCTCTCAACCTCACGCACAATCTCAGGCTCTTTCCCCGCCAGCGAGGTGACATTCCATGTCCCAAGAGCCAGATTCTGTGTCCAGGGATCGGGTCGTCTAGGCCCCCGCCTTCGACTGCTGCCCGATTTTCTTTGCACCGGCCCCTTACGGTCCCTCCTGCGAGTGGTGGGCCCACGGGAAGGTGTCCCCACGTCGCTCCTTTGGGCTGAGCCCGGCCGGACCCCGTGGAGGAAGGCCCGGCCACCAGGCGCTCGCATACGAGCCCCAACCCCAGGCCTGGCTCCAGGGTGGGGCCCCGGCTGCGCCGTACCGGGCGACGTCACGGTCCTCGTTTTATTTGTCATCATAAGGGTTTTTGATCAAAAACCCTTATGATCTTTGTTTGGATTGTGATTAATATGCAGTGGTTGCCTCTAATTTCAAATTGCTAGAGATCATTTTTGTTTAAGGTCTTTTGGGCCTGTTTAGAGCAAATAAACAACAAATAAGGGTGTTTTCACACTTGGGGGTCTAAGTGCGGTTCACGTGATTTTTGGCCCATATGTGAACACTCAAAACGGTCCCTGACTCCTTTAAAGTGAACCAAACCAAGACCATTTCGGGAGGTGGTCTGGGTATGGTTTGACCTCATCTTATGGTACGGTTCTCTAAAAACATACAATCTGAACACAAACCGCTGGGCTTCTGTCCGCAAATTCCAATGTAGTTTGGTCATCAGATGCCTCCGTACAAATCGGTTGTTTATCACGGCTGCTTCTTCTGGCAAATCTCTACAAATTATTTGTTCATAACTTACACTTGTTTATTGCAATTGTAACTGCTTCCACGGCTGCTCGACTTGTCAGTTTAAAATGGTTTTATGAGCACACACACCTAAAGCGCATGAACAGAAGCCAGCTGTCTCAGCGCGTGTACTAAACGGAATCATCTTTAGCGTCTTGTTGCATTTATTTTGAAGTGTCAAAACCACAGAAGTTTCACGTAAACAGGTGATTTTTGTCTAAAGTGAATGTAAACATCTGCATTACATTACTGTGATTCTTAAAGTGACAGTAGGCTAGCCTAATATAAGAATCAGTTTATTCATACAGTGGAGAATATGCAGGTTTTTTTTTTCATTTGATTATTCCATTTCTTACTTGAATGCTGCTTTTAGGCATACCTACTTTACCAGGGTAATTTAAAGCAGTTTATTTAATTTGCATCTTTCTTTTATGGTATTGTTTCTTTTTTGTATGCTGATGTTATCATTGCCTTCTGCAAAAAAGGAAAAACAAAAAAACATGATTCAAGGAAAACAATTCAAAATAAATGTTATTTACAAAGGTAAATGTGTGATATATTGCAAGAATATGGATGTAGTATTGCAAATATATATATTTTTTGTGTAAAAAGGTTAAAAACTTCATTCAACAACATTTGTAGTAATGTCGTATTAAAAAATAATACTATTCTTTACAAACAAATATCTTGAGGCGCAAACAATGTAAGTGAGTAGGATTTAATGTTGGAGGCCATACGATCAGCCATCAAACACTGAACTGGACTAGATCCAAAAAGCAACAGTATGAACACAAAGGGGTCTGAGACCACATTCCTACTTATGTGGATCAAAAAAGGATCTGAGTCGTCTTTTAGGTACAGGGATAGTGTGAACATGAAGAGAACTGGGTCCTTTTTCACTTGGTTCACCTCTTGGTACACTTAAAGGAGTATGAGTTTGGTTCTTTTAAAGAGGACCCAAGTGTGAAAACACCCTAAGGCCATGCGGCTGGCTGGCTGGCGTATTCAATTGTTTTCAATGAGAGTGCCGTGTTTTTTTAACACCATGAGTGTAATGAGGCGCTGAGCCAGTATTTCACGCTCAAGCACTGAGCGTTCAGCGTTTTTTGCCGGTAGCCGAGAGTTGAAGAATGTTCAACTTTGAGTACAACGCAGCGCTCATCACTGTCACTTTTCACCCAGCCAATAACAGTGGAGGAGGGGCGGGACAAATACAACACCGACCAACCACCACATTCTGCTTGTACAATGACAACAGATATACAGAACAAAATAATTTAAAACAAGAGCCAGAGCAAATACATTTATTAGAATTCGTATTAGAATTCATACCATTCAGAGGTATGAATGGTACCTCTCCATTCATTTGATTGGACAATAGAAAAAAAGGTGATGACATCGGGCGCTTTTTTTTGCGTGTTTTTAGTGAACCGTACCATAAGATGAGCTCAAACCGCATCCAAACCACCTCCCGAGATGGTCTCGGTTCGGTTCACTTTAAAAGGGTCTGAGATTTGAGGTTTGAGTTTGGAGTGTTCACATATGGGCTTAAAATCACGCGAACCGCGCTCAGACCCCTGAAAAGGACCAAGTGTGAAAACACCCTAAGATTGCCTAAACAAACGAAAATGAAATCGGCAGCAGGTATTGAAATCGGACAATTTGTTCTTTTAAAAAATCTAATTGGCCATGAAAAATCATTATCTGTGCATTCCTAATACTGACTTTGGCACTTTTTTTTCACATGTTCCAAGGAAAAATCTCTGGAATTACTGGGAATGAGTTTAAATACAGTACAACATGATAGAGAAACTGAGAATACTATATATACATATATATTGCTTAAACACACTAGGGGCAGGGGGTATGGTCTAAATGTAACAAAAATCTCCAGAGCTTGACAGAAATTTGGATTTCAGGCTAAATGTTTATACCAGCTGCTTCACATCACTAGATGTTTCTGTATCCGTTATGTCAAAACTTGGGCGGTCAAGTGTTACACTATGTGCAACCTCAGCTGATCACCAGTTCTGCTTCAGTCTGATGGATAAGTGCACCCTCTCTCTCTCTCTTTCCATTGCCACTCAAGTCATCAAACTGCCACAAACTCAAACATTAATGCTCCCTGCTCGTTGGAGCTTGCGAAATGGACTGGTGTGTGCTATCAGCTCAATAGGAGTCATCACTTCAGGATGAGTCTACAGCTCTGCTTCTCTGTGTACATTCATTATACGCACAGCTTCAGTTATATGACTGCCATCTCGTGCGGTGCACATGATTGCTGCCCTCGATGGCCGCAATGAATTGGTTTCATCTTATAAATGTCAATTGTTTCCTTTTAGGATCAAAGACAAATTGCTTTGTGGTTTAATGAAGAGTTGGATATTTATTATGACCGTATTTGTAGACCTAACAGGATCTCTTTGATTGGGTATCTACTTCCATGAGGCAAAGAATTGTTTTAATTATGTAAAAATTATTGCAGCATCAGATTACGGGCTCTTCCTGTCCGATGATGACCCCAGGAAAGGAATCTGGTTGGAATCAGGGCGCACCCTTGATTACTACATGCTGCGGAATGGGGTAAATCACATTATTAGACGTATCTGCATTCTCTTCAGACTTTCGTGAGAGTTTTTATTTCCACTGTGATTCTAAGCTCCGTTTCAGCGCTTATTCTTGCCATGTACAGGACGTCCTGGAGTACAAGAAGAAACAACGGCCTCAGAAGATCAAAATGCTGGATGGAACCATCAAAACCATAATGGTGGATGACTCCAAAACAGTAGGAGAGCTGTTGGTCACCATCTGCAGCAGGATAGGTGGGTCCTTCCTTTATCTAAATTTGACAGAAACGTTGGGCTTAGGCAACAGGCTGCTACAATGATCCATCCATCCATCCATCATATAAGTTTATCCGTCCGTCCGTCCGTCCGTCCGTCCGTCCGTCCGTCCGTCCGTCCGTCCGTCCGTCCGTCCGTCCGTCCGTCCGTCCGTCCGTCCGTCTGTCTGTCTGTCTGTCTGTCTGTCTGTCTATCTATCTATCTATCTATCTATCTATCTATCTATCTATCTATCTATCTATCTATCTATCTATCTATCTATCTATCTATCTATCTATCTATCTATCTTATAAGTTTGTCCATCCATCATCTATCTATCTATCTATCTATCTGTCTGTCTGTCTGTCTGTCTGTCTGTCTGTCTGTCTGTCTGTCTGTCTGTCTGTCTGTCTATCTATCTATCTATCTTATAAGTTTGTCCATCTATCTATCTATCTATCTATCTATCTATCTATCTATCTATCTATCTATCTATCTATCTATCTATCTATCTATCTATCTATCTATCTATCTATCTATCTATCTATCTATCTATCTATCTATCTATCTATCTATCTATCTATCTATCTATCTATCTATCTATCTATCTATCTATCTATCTTATAAGTCTATCTATCTATCTATCTATCTATCTATCTATCTATCTATCTATCTATCTATCTATCTATCTATCTATCTATCTATCTATCTATCTATCTATCTATCTATCTATCTATCTATCTATCTATCTATCTATCTATCTATCTAGTTTGTCCATCCATCTATCTATCCATCCATCCATCCATCCATCCATCCATCCATCCATCTATCTTATAAGTTTGTCCATCCATCCATCCATCCATCCATCATATAAGTTTGTCCATTCATCCATCCATCTATCTATCTAAATAAAAACTCAAATAATTTAATAACAGTTTAATGTAATCATTAGCTAATCTCAAGGTGAATATTCATTCTTAATACTGTACGTTCTAATACTGTGATGTCTAAATTCACTTGTAGCATTTCAAATGATTGATTTTAGTTTTTAATGTTTTATTTTTAATTAATTTAAACTAAATGGTATACATTTCTAATATCTGCCATTTATCAGTATCTGTCAGAATTGTAAGACATTGCATCACTAGTGACAAACAAGTAAACAAAATATATTTTATTTGTTCTCATTATTTCTCATTATGTCTATTAGATTTATTGCCCTTAAAAATCACATAAAATGCATGTATATTCTGTTTTTGGAATGATTTACAACCAGGCACAAAGAGTGACTGTGTTTTCAGAATTTTCTTTAGGCAAAATGATTTTTTTTTTACTAGTTTCCCACAAAATCCTGCTCAAAATATACTGGAAGATTGACAGATAGCGAGTGCTGATGATCTCATGCTCCGCAGGAATCACTAATTATGAGGAGTACTCACTGATCCAAGAGCAGGTGGAGGAGAAGCGAGAGGATGGAATGGGAACGCTGAAGAAAGACAGAACCCTCCTGCGAGACGAGAGGAAGATGGAGAAGCTGAAAGCCAAACTTCACACAGATGATGATTGTGAGGCTCCTGGCAACTGTGGAAAAAAAAACATTAGCAAACAGAAACAAACCACCCGCCAGATTCACACACACTGAGAGATTCTTATTCAAGCTTAAAGAAACTTTACACAGTCCAAATCTTTTACTGACAAAATAATTGGTATCATAGCACCCCGTATTATATGCTTATTGGATTTGAACTGAATTGGTTTTGCACATAATTGAAAAAGGAATTCGGTGGCTAATGCTAACAAGGCCGAATGTTTCATTTGCAGTGAACTGGCTAGACCACAGTCGGACGTTTCGGGAGCAGGGTGTAGAGGAGAGCGAGATACTACTTCTACGAAGGAAGTTCTTCTATTCTGATCAGAACGTAGACTCTCGTGATCCAGTCCAGCTCAACCTCCTCTACGTACAGGTAAAAGATCATTTCTGTCTATCGCTTTTTTGCTCTTTTTTTATTTCAGATCATATCCTGTGTCAGGTTCTCACCATAAGCAAAAAAATATATAATTACAGCCAATCAGATCATATTTGATGTTACATTTTGACCAATGAGATTTCACCGTGGTGGGAGCTAGCCAATATGACTTGACAAATAGAAACAAAAATTTTCTCATGTGTCCTTCATGGCAAGTTATGAATAAAAAATAAATAAAAGGACACATCCTCTTGTGTGGGCAGGGCTTACAGGTGAGACTTCTCATTGGCTAGTGAGTTTTAGTGACACCTCTTTGACCTGGAAGTTCTTCACCCTGACACCCTGTGTAATAATTGATAATTATGTTGGATTTCAGCAATAATAATCTTTTTATTGACTTGTTGTTATTCTCTTTTACTTACATTCTGTCTGTCCTCTATCTGTCTTTTTGGCTGGTTTAACTGTATTGCACCAGTTTGCCAAAACCTCTTCATCGCCACCTGCTCTAACAATTAATTAATTTCTCAGAGCCAGTATTGCACAGACATTTAAGCGTTTAAATGTTGTCCTTTTAGTTTTATGAAAGCAGTGAAAAAGTCCTTAGCATTTATGAATGAATTATTGGTTAGCATAAATGGCTTAATGCTTATACGCATAAATGCTTATCTTCACAGCTGCTGATTTGTCGATTGTCTTTTCCTCCCCGTAGGCAATATAGATCACTTTTCTCTCACATCTCTTCCTAATTAGGTGCTTTAAAAAAAAAAATAATTTAGCTTTCCCAGATTGCAATGCCAAAAACCTAAAATAATCAGAACATAATTGATGATGTTTACTTACCTTTATGGGAATTTGAACCAGTGAGATTTCATTGTGGGCGGAGCTAGCCAGCATGACGCAATGGAATAACACATTAACATGTTTCATGCATTGTCCTAATTAGGTACTTTTTGCGTATTGATTCTGTGGTGAAGCCAGTACTACAGAAAAAACAAATGCAATTTCTACATGAAAAAGTTAGTTCAGGCAAGAATTAAATTCTATATCAGTACTCAATTCAAGCTTGTAGAAACTAAAGCGTAAATATTAACACTATAAAATGAATTAAGTAATGTTACAAAAATATCAAGTAAAACTATTCAACTTTTCTGATACTGGTGTTGTGTCCCATCATGTACTGGGGTTTGAATAATTAATGAGGTTGATTTGCTGCTGTTTTCAACACTGTTTAACATTGCTTTTGTTGTTAGGTTTAGTAACTCATAACTCATAAGCACGTTCATATTCAAAAACGATCAATTGAATGTTACCATCATTATATATTGTGTATATATTGAGGTGTCTGTGTTCAGGTGCTGTGTTACTACTATTACGTAGATATGTCTATCTATTGTGTTATTTACTTGGATGTTTCTAAGTAAAACATACACTTTAAAAGTGTGTGATATTGTTTGTAAAAAGTATTTCAAAGGAAGCTTTAATTAAGTAGAAATTACTCAACCTTTTACTGGCCAAGTTTAAGTTACTTCTTTTCTTTGTTAATTTATATAAACTTAAAGTAAATAAAAAACTTAGTTAAGTAGAGTGTATTTACTTAAAAATATGCATGTGAAAACTTGACAAAGAAAAATTAAGTGCATTTTACTTATTTTTTTTCAGTGTGTTTTTTTCCAGATCGCATTGAATGTGATATTGCAAAAATCACAGAACACGTTTGATGTTTGTCATGTATCAATATGAGACTTATTCTACTTACCCAAACTCTAACATCTAACCCTAACCTAACAGTCTACTAATACTTTAAGGGCCCTATTTTAGCGATCTAAGCGCATGGTCTGAAGCGCTTAGCGCAGGTGCACTTAGTGCATGTCTAAATCCACTTTTGCTAGTTTAGCGACGGAAAAAAATGGTCGGTGCATGGTCCAAAAGGGTTGTTCCTAAACTCTTAATGAGTCATGGGTGTGTTTTGGGAGTAACGTGCAATAAACCAATCAGAATCTCATCTCCCATTCCCTTTAAAAGCCTGTTACGCTTGCACCATGGCGGATTCGCTATTTACATGGCGGAATTTGCGAGCGGAAAGACGGAACGCTTCTCCAGAGAGGAATCCTTTTATTTTTAATATTTGAAAAGGTTTGTGTGCTGCTGTGCGTCCCTGTGTGTGTAATAAGCAGACTGTAGCCTACTCGAGTGGTGTACCCACCTATAGGCGCATATTACTAACGCGCCCTTTAAATAACACAAAAAATACTACGCTATTGACTTTAGACCAGGTTTTTGTTGGTCAATGGCGCAGTCGTTTTCAGTCGCCTCAAAATAGCAACATGCCAACAATGCGCTTGAACACACCTCGTTTTCAGAGCAGTTCGCCCATGGGTGAACAGATGGGCGCGAGTGCATTTGCTATTTAAACAATGTGGCGCTGCATGTGAAAATGATAACTGCATCGGGCTGAAACAAGCAAAAAACACTTGCGTCGCATCTGCCGTCATATTGGGCAGGGTGTATGATAGAGCCCTATGAGTTAGTTGGAATATAGTTGCAAAGTTACTTATAGTAAGTATAGTCGAAAGTTGACCATCCTTATTTTATTGCAGCATGCCTAGTTTTTATACATTATAAATTGTAAATAAATTATAGTCATAATTAGGCGCTTTTTTGTGTATTGCATTTTCTTTTCCTATAGCAATGCATGTGACATATTTGATGTTTATTATGTATCTATGTGGGAATTTGGATCAATGTGATTAAATTGTGGATGGAGCTAACCAACATAATGCAATGAAAATAATAGGGCTGGGAAAAATAACACATTCATTTTGATGGTTAGTTAAATACGATAAAAATAATTATTACAAAACACAACAGATAAAACATTCTTAACCAGGAAACTGAAATTTATTGTGATGTTTTATTGCATCATGCTTAGTTCGCACATGGTCTTACATGTGATGTTGTCACACATTCACACCAAACATATTTCATTCTCTCTCTGGTTTGAGTCATAAGGACTAGTGTCACAAAACGGCCAGCGGGTTTTCATGCATACATGTTTATGTATGTAAATGTGTGTGTGAGGAGTCTTGCGAATGTGTGTGTCCACTCAAGGAGCTCTGCACTAGTGCATGTTTCCCCTCGAGGTCCGTGAGGCTGTTGTAGCAGGCGTGCCTCTGGAGCACATGGCTCGCTGCAGATGCATTAGTGTGTCTGCCTGAGGAGTCCAGAACAAATGGCCGCTGACCAACACGCACATACTTGGTCACCTGCACTTGTTAGCTTATATAAAATAATGAATAATCACATATTTCCTTGTATATGGTCAGTGTGTCTGGGTTTGAATTGAAAATATGAAAAAGAAACCGCTTTATCCTTGTAATGAAATGTTTGTCATATAATGATGTTAAAATATGTTATATTTAGCATTTTATATGGAGCTAATCAATACACCTGCTTAGCATGTATACTGGGAACATTCTTTATTAATATGAAAATACACCGAATCACAAGAAAATCACACACAAACCATATGCCATCATAATCGTGCGTTTATTAGCTTCTTCTTTCACGTGTATTAACGTTTTGGCAATGTTTACAATGGAGCGATGAGAATGAGGAAGTGTACGGAGCAGCGTGACCAGATGGGGCAGGGATTATTGTCACGTTGACTAACGTAAGATGATCGACAGCTGTACAACAAATAAGAAAGCTCTGAGATCATAAGTGATGTCCAATGGGAAGAATCAGACACAGAGCTCGCTCTGAATGTCGTTCAGCTCTTCAGATCGCATAATTCAGTGGGAAATTAATAGAAATGTTATTCTGATTGATGAAATATGGGATTTCCTTCCTTAGGATTTCTTTCGTCAATAGCAACACATAATGCATAAATAATAATAATTTGGTGTAAATATAATATCTACTGTTATCTCTGTAAATATATTCTCAAGCAATATTCTCATTAGTGCACCTATGAAACATTTAAATCTAGCATATTTTGTGTATGAGCCCAAACAGTATCATAGTGAAATAATGCATATCCATATTTTCATATGATTTGAGTTTATTTTATGAAATATCAAAAATATCTGGCACATAGATGAACACTTTGCAGCTGGTTTTATGACTAAGTAATTTTCTTAAAATGCTATAGAAGTTAAAACGTGTACCAATCCCTAAATTCGCGAATATCGAACGTAAAGCCAGCGTTATGCCAGTCATATCAGATGCGCTGTGGTTCTGCTGTGTTTGTTTGTAACTATTTTCAGTGCTGAAATAGAACAAAAACAGTCAACCACTGTATGTTGAGTGATCCTCCTGCGTACATTGCACGTTTTCAGTGAGTGAGAGCGCGCTCTGAACAAAACTCTGGCTAATCTGAATGCCTCTGATTATTAGAAACACGTGTGGTTAGTTATAATGCGCAACGTGATTATAACAGATGGCTTTTGAGAAGACTATAATAAGTTCAAATGCCAAAGAGGCTAGTGTGAGTGGTAGTAATACCAGACGTAGTTTTGGTATTGAGGTAAAAGTCCACTTGCCTTGCGTTTGCAGATGTGAAGGGTTTCCCCCTATTACAGCAACTTTATTCTGGCATGTTCTGCAGACAGGGTGACTATCTTCGATTAAGTTTCCCTCAGGACTTTTGTAAAAGCCAAAATATGACCACACCTCACATTTAGTCCTTTTTAGAAGGCTGAACAATCCCCCGAGTGTTGTCACTGCTTTCTGCTATTTCTTCTCATTCAAAAAACAGCGTTACGCTGCGCCTGCTCCAGACTGACACTGACTGGACAGGATTTACAGCACGTTTTTAAAATTGTGATAATCACGAGCGGTTTTAATGATAATTAATTTTTAAACAATATTACTGACCGTCAGTACATTTTATCGTGAAACCGGTAATTGTTCCATCCCTAGTATCATGTTTGTGTGACATGAATTCACTAAGTTTCAGTTCATTTTCTGAAGAGTATAAGATTGGACTTCATTGACAGAGAGGCTGCAGATTCTTTATTTTGCAAAAAGCTTTTGTTGTGAGTATACACAAATAAAAGTAGATACTTAACAGATTATAATGATGTATAACACTTGCCTAAATGAGTTATTTGAGTCTCTTTGGCACTGATAAGAAAACAATCGAGTCGGCCGCGCCAGCGTGATCTTCGACCTCTAGGGCTCCTAATGATTTTTGGCATAAAAGAAAAATCCATAGACCCATAAAATGTATTGTTGGCTATTGCCACAAATATACCCGTGTGACTTATGACTGGTTTTGTGATCCAGGGTCACATGTCCAATTTCCAGTAATGTCCAATTTCCACATATTTAAAAAAATACTGTGGCAGTATCATGATGATACAGTGGCACTTTGATATGTACTCTGGTATTATAATTACGTGTGCTTACCATGGTACATGTTAAAAAACATGGTATTAGTATGGTAACCTACATGCTACACTGTATTACCATGTTTAACCTTGGTACATGTCCAAAAAATATGGTATTCTCACAGTACCATGTTCAGAAACATGATAATACTTTGGTTACCATATTAATTTTAGCATAGTATATTATGTATGTTTTTTGTTTTGTTTTTTGTTTACAAAAGCTATCACTGGGAAGGTACCCTTTACAAAGTTTCTAATATGTACCATTTAGGTTCTAAAATGTACACTTTTGGTACCAATATGTACCTTTTTATAGTGTACTGCCCCAGTGAGCGTTTTTTACCTTTTTTTCTGAGAGTGTACTACAAGATATTTTTTAGGAAGACCATGGTATTAGCACGGTACATTTGTTAAAAAAACATAGTATCACAGTAGTTCTGTCAGGATCACTATCGTCAGAGATGACTGGCAGTTAGCATACAGTTTGGATTGGCGGTATGGTTCTGTTCTGGGCAAGAACTCCCTGCCCATTCATGCAGCCTAGCATGGATAAGAGCAGGGAGAGCAGCGATAACCCAACCAATCCCCCCCCCCCCCCTTAGGGTAAACAGAACCGAACCAAAGTATTGCGATATCATTAATATGAGCAACGCGATAAAGCTGCTGATAATACTGAATGAACCATATATATATGAACACAGTGATGGGTGTCGTATTCCGATAGTCAGCTTATGCGAGGCTGACCAACGTGACCTGCCAGAACTGACGCTACACTTGATTTATACCTACTTTGATATATACTGAAGTACTATCCTCACAACTATGTGCCTTTTTTGTTAAAGAAATTGAATCTGCAAGGATTTCCAGTCAGGATTTGGACCATATCATAGTACTGAGACTGCTCTCATTAGAGCTACAAATGATTTGCTCTTATCTTATCTCTAATTATCTCTCATTTTAATAGATTCAAAATGATGTTGGCATTCGTGGAATTGCATTGGCATGGTTCAAATCATACCTCATACATACTGACTGTTATCAGTTTGTAGCAGTAAATGAAGAGATGTCATATCGATCACAAGTTCCGAATGGAGTACCGCAAGGCTCAGTGCTAGGACCATTGCTTTTCACCCTGTACATGCTACTCTTGGGAGATCATTAGAAAACATGACGTTAGTCTTCCCTGTTACGATGATGATCCTCTGCTTTATTTCTTCACGCACCAACGAAACTTACCAATTCACAAAATTAACGGAATGCATAGTTGATATAACAAATTTGATGACTAGTAATTTCCTACTACTTAATTCTGGTTTTAATATGGGACCAAAAACCTCTGCACATAACCTAAAATACTCTCTAACACTTGATGGCTTCTCTATCAAGTTTTTGTCTTCAGTTAGGAACCTGGGTGTGCTGCTCTTTGATACCAACCCTTCACTTGAAAGCCACATTTTTAGATCTTAAAAAATATATCTAAATTACGACATATGCTCTCAATGACAAAACCATGATATTGGCTTCTTACCATTCCCAAATATACAGCATTACCACAGTACTTTGTCAAAAAAACACAGTATTAACATGGCATTTTAATTAAAACATGTAATATCATGAAACTTTGATAAATACCAAAGTACTAATATTTGTTTACCATGTATGCATGTCCATGTATGGTACTTTAAAGAGTTTCATGGTACCTTGATACATTGTCAAAAAACATGGTATTACCATGGTACTTTGATTATCATATTCATGCAACATGGTTCTACCATGTCCATAAACATGATATGAACATGGTACACTCTCCAAAAGCAAGAACTTAATGGTATTACAATGGTACATGTTTAAAAATTGTATCACCATGATACGACTATTACCATGTTCATGTACCTTGGTATTTACATGGCATTCTACAGTGCTTCGTGCAAATAATACCATGGTAGTTTTGTAAGTGATGGATGCATTTCTGTGTGTGCGTGTGTTCATGCTGGGGAATGGGTGCACATGAGTCAGGACACACACACACACACAGTAACACTTCTCCTCCCTTTCCTCAATCTCCCTCTGTCTCTCTTCCTCTGTAGTAAACACACACGCCCCCGTGAAATTCTCTGACATGGTGCCACACACACCCACATACTTTGAGAAACAGAAGAGCGGCGCTTACACACACACACACACGCACACACACACACACACACACACACACAGACCGTTACACATGTATGCGCTCAGGAGTGTTTGGCAAGCTGAAGGGGATTTCTCTGCTCCGTACTGGGGGCGTGACCGCGTCATATCGGAGTTTGTCTTGATGTGTTCCCATAAACCCTCACTGACTGTATCTGCTACTGTTACCATGTTGATGTCATATGGGAGAGATGTGAGATGATTGGTGGTTATCCTGAGGGCGGGGCCGCTCACACATCAGCTTGTTTATGATGATGTAAAACTTCCATGACCTCATTCCCCATTCACACTCAAATCTCGGCCAAGTATACACTCTCAGAAACAAGTGTGTTTGTTTATGCCTCTGTGCTTTTAATTAGTTCATCTAGATTGTTTGAAAACTAGACAAATAGAAGCCACTTATTTTGTAGGTACTCGGGTGTTTAGGTGTTTAGGTACTAAAATTGGGTTGCACTTTTAACTATTAACTAGTTGCTTATTAGCATGCTTATTATTCGAATATTGGCTGTTTTATTAGTACTTATAAGTACAGTAATCTTAGTAAGTCTTAGTTAATACTTAGTTAATAGTGAGAATTGGACCCTAAACTACAGTGTGACCTAAACATTTTCTGTAAGACACACCCTATCGGCTTTGAAACGGCACAATACTCAGGTGGATATCAGGAGACAATCGGACAGATGGGCTGTCAGTTTTCATAGTGGCCACAGGCCGTCTGTAATATTAGACTGCACTCAGTGTCACCACACTGTGTTATTGAAACATCACATTGTTCCAAACTCGTATGCTGTTATTTTACTGCGGAGCTCAAAAAAAGAATTCTTGAAAGAATCTTCACGAAACAATTTTTCCATATAACAGGGTTTCCCCCAAAAAAAAATTCTCAGTCAAACCCCTTATATTTAAAATGTTTAAAGGGGAGGTAAACCACGATTTCACTTTTCTAACTGTAGCTAGTGTGTAATGTTGCTGTTTGAGCATAAACAACATCTGCAAAGTTACAACGTTCAAAGTTTAAAGCAAAGGGAGATATTTGCTTTTAAAGAAATCAATTTCTAAGGACTACAGCAAATGGACAGTAGGGACTACTAGACATTCCTCCAGGGTCTCTGATATCACCTGCCCCAATATTTACATAAACCCCTCCTCCGAGAATATGAAATAAGGGGGGACGAGGCCATTTTGTATCGCCGCAGGGAAGCGTTGTTGTGGTATAGTTAGTAGGCTGGAGTGTTGTTGCTAATGCCGACGAAACGCTGTTATTTTCATCCGGATTGCAGGTCCACTTTCTTCAGCCTTCCTAGGGATGGGGGTGCGTTGCAGTGCGTTTAACATACAACATGTTATATGCATGTGTGTATGAGACAGAGGGGAACAGGTCGCATTTGCAGCAGATATATGCTGCCCATCATAAATCAAAGCACGAGACAGACAGGGGTCGGAGGAGAAGACCGGAAAATGTGACATAATGGGCAATATTCGTCTGTATTTTCAATACATGAGCCGCGGTTCAGCTGCGTGAGACAAACGCTGCCAGTGTGAGTGGGCACGCGCGGTTCCCGCTGCACATTTCACGGAGGAAAGCTTCCACAATCTTCGCAAGTTCAATGAAGGAATCGCACAACAGCTTGTCCTGAAAGATGGATTTAAAAACAGAAGCTGTTTACGGGCCACAACCTGTAAGTGTGATTTATTTTTCGGCGATGTATTTTCCTTCAATAGTTCGTATTGTTAATTGTACGTTGTAGCAAGGAAGTACACAGATGACAACGCTCATTTGGCTCTACAAACCAGTTTGTTAAATGCTCATTCATGCTTAACGTTATCCAACAAACACCTAACGTTACAAACTTTTTTAAATCTCAACAGCGAACTTGGCATTATTGTAAATTATTCTTTGATTAGAGCTTTTATGTATTGTTTATCTACAGGTAATATCCATGCTAAACATGGTTCTGTGTTTGATTTGGATACTATAGTAAAGCCAATGTTTAGTGTCCGTTCTTGCGACAGATATTTGGCAAATCGTTCTAAAAATACAAAAGTAACAGTGCCATTCAGTAGCGATCACTATAGATCCGCAGTCTTTACTCTTGAGGACTGAACAGGTTCTGCTCGATCATCTTCACTAAAATTGTCTGGGTCTGATTCGTGCTCAAATTGGTATGGTTTTATTGACGCCATTATACTACCCAAAGCACAGTCTACCGGTAAAGGTAAGGGGCGTGACGTTTCCGACAAACGTGCACTAGGCGGTTAGTGAATCACAACACACTGGGCCAGCTAACCAATCTGAGCCCATTGCGTATTTTTGAGGGACTGGCTTCATACAACCCGGAAACCATCAGACCGTTTTTACAAGGAGGGACAGAGCAGTGTAGAATAAAGGTAAAATATATGAAAAATAATGCAATTTTTAAAGCATGAACACGTTACAGTGCACTCCACAAACACAATCAAGCCTTCGAAAGAATGTGTTTTACCACCCCTTTAATGAAACGGAAGTTGCGATCATCTTTTCTTCCCTTTTCTTCGAGTGAAACGGCTTCTGTAGCACGAACAAATGTAGGGGGAGACTTGATTTTTGTCCATGGGGAATTGATCGCTGGTTTGGTATTGGTGGATCTCATGTGAGTGACAGGTTGCCCCGCCCTCGCGCCAGTAAACACATCATCAGAGATGTCACTGCAAGTGTGAGGGGAAGTTATTTTGATTCAAGATTTCAAGGGTACATGATTTAAAAAATAAAGATGTCCACTGATAATCATTTTTATAATACATACTGCAATATTCCATGAAAAAACAAGAATTGTCAATTTTGATTTTATGGTGATATTCAAGGCCATAAATAATGATATACATCTCTAAATGTTCATTAAAAATGTTGACAGCCCTTCAAATGATTTGAAGGAATGCTTTTTTGATTGTTTTGGAACATTTAGCGAATACCCCACACACCTTCTGTAACATCTTTGTTAGCACTCTTATTACATTCTATAACATCTGCTCTTGTTTCCTGTTTCTGTTTCAGGCCAGGGATGACATTCTGAACGGATCCCACCCCGTGTCCTTTGATAAGGCCTGCGAGTTCGCTGGAATTCAGGCACAGATCCAATTCGGTCCCCACGTGGAGCACAAACACAAGCCAGGATTTTTAGAGTAAGACCACATGCCTTGTAGCTGCGGTATCATATGCAGCCCATTCAACACTGTAACACACGCACAAACACACACAAAACACACTCTCCCAGTTGTTATCTCATTACTTTTTAGACCAGACAATTATTTGCAAGAATTCTGTGATGTCTGTAAGCCTTAAGAATCGGTGTAGGCGTACGTTAATGAAGTTGTAATTCCCACCAGGAGGACCTCATGTGTTTTGTTCTGCTTTGAGGGAAAATGTTTGTGTAGTATGAGCCTAAACATGTGAAATGTATTTGCAGCCTGAAGGAGTTCCTACCAAAAGAATACATCAAACAGAGGGGGTCGGAGAAAAGAATTTTTCAGGTATGTGACCCTCTGTCGACTTACTCCAGGAAAACCTACTATTAGGCACCGTACATGAATAAGATACAGAAAACATTTACATTTAGTCATTTAGCAGACGCTTTTATCCAAAGCGACTTACAAATGAGAGCAATAGAAGCAGCTAGAACAGTAAAGGGCAACAGTATGTAACAGTATGTAAGTGCTGTAACAAGTCTCAGTTAATCTAGCACAGAACACACAGGACAGAACTTTGTTTTGTTTTTTTTATAAATTAGACAGACAGAAAATGAATAGAATGTTAAGTGCTATTCTTGATTGGTCAGGTGCTGCTGGAAGAGACGTGTCTTTAGCTGTTTTTTGAAAATTGTTACAGACTCGGCAGCTCAAATTGAGATAGGCAGGTCATTCCACCAGGTGGGGGCGGTCCAGGAAAAGGTCTGTGAGTGATTTCATGCCTCTTTGGTATGGCACCACAAGGCGTCGTTCACTGGCAGAACGTAAGCTCCTGGAAGGTGTGTAAGTCTGCACAAGCGAGTTTAGGTATATTGGTGCAGAGCCAGTGGTTGCTTTGAAGGCGAGCACCAGTGTCTTGAATTTGATGCGAGCGGCTATTGGTAGCCAGTGGAGACTGATGAAGAGAGGCGTGACGTGTGCTCTCTTCGGCTCGTTAAAGACCACCCTCGCCGCTGCATTCTGGATCAGTTGCAAGGGTTTGATAGTGCATGCCAGAAGGCCCGCTAGAAGAGCATTACAGTAGTCTAGTCTGGAGAGAACAAGAGCTTGGACCAGGAGTTGTGTGGCATGCTCTGATAGGAAGGGTCTAATCTTCCTAATGTGGTAGAACGCAAATCTGCAGGACCGGGTTGTCGCAGTAATGTGGTCAGTGAATTTTAGCTGATCATCAATCACAACTCCAAGATTCCTGGCTGTCCTGGACGGAGTTATGGTTGATGATCCTAGCTGAATGAAAACAGCCTGGAACCATTAAAAAATTAAGAGTTTTACATTTTTTCAAAACATGGTCAGTGAAAGGAGGTGCTTAAACTTCAAGAACATGTGAATTGCAGGAGGTCAATATAAATATTAGATTAATGGTTATATTTTACATTCATTCTGTGAGGGATTTTCTTAAACCCTGTTACTAATATTTTTATCAGATGTTTTCACTGTCACTGTTATATTTGTTATGTTACAACCAGGGTTCTAAATTAACACCCGCCAACCTGCCAAATGCGGGTTAAATTTCATTTTGGCGGGTGTTAATAAAAACTTACTAGCCAGTTTGGCCGTTGATGCATGAGGCATTACGCATGATACAACATAAGGCTCTGTTCTCGGTCATTTATCCCCCTGGCAGCACTTCGTTTCCCATGTAGCTACACTGTGCCGTAATGCTAGACTCAAATTTCAACCCCAACCCACAACCCAGTTGCGCTGCTGATCTCTGCGCAGGACGCGGGAAGTTGAATCAAGCCTCACTGGTAGAAAGGGAGGAGACTCAGCTGGTAAATAATTAACGCAGCATTAGTTTTTTCTGTCATCCTCTGGCTAGCGTTACATTATATAAATCACGCTTTTATTCATGTAAATGCTTTTAAACCATTGAAGATCTGCCTGTGACACACACACAACGCACAGAAAGTTTGCGCCAGATTCGAGTTCTCTTTCGCGCTCCAACAAACAATAACACACACAATTATGCCAAAATGCCAGTTTTGTTGAGTATCCTCATAAGAGAACCCTTAAAAGAGTTAAATAACGTCTTAAAATAACTTAAAGAGGTGTGAGAAAATGAGACACGTGAGAGACCCGCTTCATGTGCGACAGCGAAAGATCTTAAAGTGACAGTAACCACTTATAATGACAATGTAAAGAACCAAAGCAATTACTCAGTAAATACGCACTGCTCTTGACTAAATAACTTTTATAGCTTTAGCACGGATTACTATATATAATTTATGCAGTGGAAACTAACTTTTCAGTTTCTATTGGCTATATTTCCTAGGTTGGAAGGGCACAGGTAGCCTTCATATGAAATGTATTATGGGTTTATGTGAGGATTGTTGTTAAAATCACTTGAAATTAAAAGTTGTTGTATTTTTTTAAGCGTAATACATTTTAGTGGTATTTCATAGACACATCAGTGATACTGGCCTTCATAAATTTATAAAAGAAGCCATTCAACAAAAACTGTATGCATTTTACTTTATATGTGTTTTCATGCCAACAATGTTAATAAAAGGATCAAATCCATTCAGTGGCACTCATAATTTCTCTTATTTTCACCGGGAAAAAAATGGCTAGTGGAAATTCTGATTGGCTGGTAACTTTAGAAAGTTAACAGCCACAATGGCTGGTGATCAAAAAAGTTAATTTAGAACCCTGGTTACAACCTTATTCCAAAATTGATTAAATTAATTATTTTGTCCCTCAATTCTACAAACAATACTCCATAATGACAATGTGAAAGAAGTTTGTTTGAAATCTTTGCAAATTTATTAAAAATAAAAAATGAAAAAACATGTACATAAGTATTCAGAGCCTTTGCCATGACACTCAAGGTGCATCCTGTTTCCACTGATCATCCTTGAGAAGTTTCCACAACTTGATTTCACCTGTGGTAAATTCAGTTGATTGGACATGATTTGGAAAGGCGCACACCTGTCTATATAAGGTCCCGCAGTTAACAGTGCATGTCAGAGCACAAACCAAGCCATGAAGTCCAAGGATTTGTCTGTAGACCTCCGAGACAGGATTGTATCGAGGCACACGTGAAGCATGGTGGTGGTGGCAGCATCATGCTGTGGGGATTTTTTTCAGCGGTAATGTACAGAGACATCCTTGATGAAAACCTGCTCCAGAGCACTCTGGACCTCAGACTAGGGCGAAGGTTCATCTTTTAACAGGACAACGACCATAAGCACACAGCCAAGATAACAAAGGGGTGGCTACGGGACAACTCTGAATGTCCTTGAGTGGCCCAGCCAGAGCCCAGACTTGAACCCGATTGAACTTCTCTGGAGAGATCTGAAAATGGCTGTGCACCGATGCTCCCCATCCAACTTGATGGAGCTTGAGAGGTTATTAGCTTAATAGGTTATTAGATTATTAGACGGAGCTTGAGAGGCAATTAACGCTTTAATAGTTAATTAATTATTAACTAATGTTAACAAATTAAACCTTATTGTAAAGAGTTACCTAAATAATTAATTAATTTGTTTTATTTAAATTGTTTTACTAAAATGTACAGAATATCAATTCAGTATATTGTTAAAATTATAACTTTATATAAAATTATATGATTATATAATTATATAATTTATAATTATCAAAATTATATTAAATAATATTATTTTAATAATAAAGTGGGACATACAAACCTTAGAATTTTTTTAAATTTGCTACTTTGCTACTTCATGTTAAATTAATTATATGTTAGATTTGTGGCATTAGTTAGTTTAACTATATTATTATTATCATTATTTTATTTTTAATTTTTTTCAGCTTGAGAAAGGACTTTTATTTTCTGACAGTTCATTTGTTTAGCCTAGAAAGCCCACCTTGATAAAAAAAAAAATATTACTGTTATACTATAGTTATACTGTAAGAGTGAAAAAATAAATGGGAATTTGGAAAAGGTTGTTGGTTCAAATCCCACAACGGCCTAGAAATATTCTTGATTTAATCTCCTCACCAGGATCACAAAATCTGCGGTGAGATGACGGAGATTGAGGTGAAAGTCAAGTATGTGAAGCTTGCCAGGTCCCTACGCACATACGGAGTGTCGTTTTTCCTGGTTAAGGTGAGTATTGAAAAGTTCAAACTCTACATTCTGATTGGATGAGTCATGTTTGAAGCCTTAAAATGCAGATAAACGGTGTGTGCATGTAGCCAGTTAATATTACACATAATAATTTTTTTTTAAAAGATTTATTATCCTCTTATTATTTTGTGCCACACTATTTTTTTCTCTTATCACATTCAATTCAGACTACAAGCACACAAGTCGAGTAGAATTTAATTTTGTTTGCTGTGCACTGACGCTGAATAGCGATGCAGGAAACACTGGGCTGTACAATAAACCAGCAAAAAGAAAATAATTCATACTAGCCTTATGCTCTCAGAGAATACAAGTGCTGACACATAAAATGTGCAAAACACATGGGTGATGGACAACTAAGGATTGATATATTTTTTGTGACAATTTAAACTTTTTCTTTTTGTTATATGAAGGTCACATTCAATCTGTAAAATTGTCGTATAAATTGTAATCATGTTTTGTTATTTATTTTTGCTTAGATTTTGTTGTTGCATTGTAGACCCAGATGTTTAATAGTAAAATAGGAAAATTAATAATAAAATTAATATTATTATCATTATCATCATCATCTAAATAAATAGAATAATCATAACCTATCATAATAAATTATTTATTTATTGTATAAAAGTGTTTTACGTTTATTTTCAGATATTACCGTCCCTCATTTTGGGACAAAAGAATGGCTGCTTTTAAGTATTTTTTAAGAAATACATTTTAAAGTATTTCACAATATGATTGTTTTAGTGTATATTTCTATGTTTGAATTAATGCAGCCTTGGTGAGCATAAGAGGCTTATTTCATAATAATAAAAAAAACTAAAACTTTTGAACTGTAGTGTATGTATGTATGTATGTCCATATTACACAGTCTTGAGGGTTATGCTTTTAATTCATTAAAATAATTTTATAATAATATAAATGTAATACATTTAAAAAAAAATTTTTGATTTGCTCCTTTATGCATATATTAGTGCTGTCAATATTAGTGCTGCGATTCTTTTTTCCAGTTTAACGTGTTAAAAATATTTAATGCAATTAACACAGCAGCCGTTTTTCTGTCATCCTTTGGCCAGTATTACATTATATGATCATGCTCTTATTCGTGCAAATGCTTTTAAACCATTCAAGCACGACAAAACAAAAGAGAACGCGCTGTCTGTGAATGTCCTGTCTATGTGTCACACACACAGCGCACAGAAAGACACGCCAGTATCGCGCACACAGACAGTGTGCCAGAATCGAGTTGTCTTTCGTGCTTGAACGAACAATAACACAGAATTTTGTCAAGTATCATTATAAGAACAGTCTTAAATTAGTTAAATAACGTATTAAATTAACTTAGAGTTGAGAGAAAATGAGATGCGCGTCAGATCCGTGTCATGTTCGGCAGCGGCAGATCTTAAAGTGACAGCAGCCACTAATTATGTCTGTTATTAAAGTTCATCAAAGAACAAATGTAACAGAGAAAATTGAAGCTTTAATAAGGATTAATCTATATTTATTAATAATTTATGCAGTTAAGACTGTAAAGTGTTTGAAAACTTTATTAAATTCCTGTATATTGGTTATATATGAAGGCAACATGTAAATATGACATTTATTATAATGGGTTTATGTGAAGATCGTTTTAAGTTCACCTAAATTAAAATTTGTCTTTTTTTAAAGCCTAATACATGTTGAAATTGATATATTTCAATTATACTGTAATGTTGAATGTCTATCATTAATGTTTTTTCAAAAATCATTTTCATAAAGACATCAGTTTATATATCATTTTACAGGTCCTTCTCAATAAATTAGCATATTGTGATAAAGTTCATTATTTTCCATAATGTAATGATAAAAATTTAACTTTCATATATTTTAGATTCATTACACACCAACTGAAATATTTCAGGTCTTTTATTGTTTTAATACTGATGATTTTGGCATACAGCTCATGAAAACCCCAAATTCCTATCTCAATAAATTAGCATATCATGAAAAGGTTCTCTAAACGAGCTATTAACCTAATCATCTGAATCAAAATTACACCTGCAAAAGATTCCTGAGGCTTTTAAAAACTCTCAGCCTGGTTCATTACTCAAAACCGCAATCATGGGTAAGACTGCCGACCTGACTGCTGTCCAGAAGGCCATCATTGACACCCTCAAGCAAGAGGGTAAGACACACAAAGAAATTTCTGAACGAATAGGCTGTTCCCAGAGTGCTGTATCAAGGCACCTCAGTGGGAAGTCTGTGGGAAGGAAAAAGTGTGGCAAAAAACGCTGCACAACGAGAAGAGGTGACCGGACCCTGAGGAAGATTGTGGAGAAGGACCGATTCCAGACCTTGGGGGACCTGCGGAAGCAGTGGACTGAGTCTGGAGTAGAAACATCCAGAGCCACCGTGCACAGGCGTGTGAAGGAAATGAGCTACAGGTGCCGCATTCCCCAGGTCAAGCCACTTTTGACCCAGAAACAGCGGCAGAAGCGCCTGACCTGGGCTACAGAGAAGCAGCACTGGACTGTTGCTCAGCGGTCCAAAAGTACTTTTTTCGGATGAAAGCAATTTTTGCATGTCATTTGGAAATCAAGGTGTCAGAGTCTGGAGGAAGACTGGGGAGAAGGAAATGCCAAAATGCCTGAAGTCCAGTGTCAAGTACCCACAGTCAGTGATGGTCTGGGGTGCCATGTCAGCTAGTGGATTTGGTCCACTGTGTTTTATCAAGGGCAGGGTCAATGCAGCTAGCTATCAGGAGATTTTGGAGCACTTCATGCTTCCATCTGCTGAAAAGCTTTATGGAGATGATTTCATTTTTCAGTACGACCTGGCACCTGCTCACAGTGCCAAAACCACTGGTAAATGGTTTACTGACCATGGTATTACTTTGCTCAATTGGCCTGCCAACTCTCCTGACCTGAACCCCATAGAGAATCTGTGGGTTATTGTGAAGAGAAAGTTGAGAGACGCAAGACCCAACACTCTGGATGAGCTTAAGGCCGCTATCGAAGCATCCTGGGCCTCCATAACACCTCAGCAGTGCCACAGGCTGATTGCCTCCATGCCACGCCGCATTGAAGCAGTCATTTCTGCAAAAGGATTCCCCACCAAGTATTGAGTGCATAACTGAACATAATATTTGAAGGTTGACTTTTTTTGTATTAAAAACACTTTTCTTTTATTGGTCGGATGAAATATGCTAATTTATTGAGATAGGAATTTTGGGTTTTCATGAGCTGTATGCCAAAATCATCAGTATTAAAACAATAAAAGACCTGAAATATTTCAGTTGGTGTGCAATGAATCTAAAATATATAAAAGTTTAATTTTTATCATTACATTATGGAAAATAATGAACTTTATCACAATATGCTAATTTATTGAGAAGGACCTGTATATATAAAATGCAAGTGAGCCTTGTAATTAATTGTTGGAATAAAACAAGTAAGCCTGTGTATATTTATCCATATACAGGCTTCTTAGAAATTGTTTTCATTTATTCCAGTTCTGTTTGTGTTTTTAAAGGTCCCGTTCTTCGTGTGTTTTTGAAGCTTTGATTGTGTTTACAGTGTGCAATATAATATGTGTTCATGTTTCGCGTGTAAAAAAACACAGTATTTTTCACAAAATTTACTTATCTGTATACCGCTGTTTACACTGTCCTAAAAACGGCTGATGACTTCCTTTATTCTATGAAGTCCCTCCTTCAGAAATACGTAACGAGTTCTGATTGTGCCAGCGGTTCCCGTGTTGTGATTTGACAGCAGCTTAGCGAACGTAGCCCGGTTTCTGTGTTGTGATTCGACAGCAGCTTAGCGCACATGGAAAGGTCACGCCTCTTAACGGGAGATACATGCGCTTAATGATCTCTACAGCGTCCCTGGGAAAGCCAAACAAAGGTGATTTGACTCCGGGATGAAAATAACAGCGTCTCGACGACATGGCGACAAACACACTCAAACGCAACACTTCCTTTTCTCCACGAGACCGTCCTCTTCTCCACGTGGGACAGCAACAAGACCACGCCCCCTTTTTTCGCGTAGTCTTGTGGGCGGAGGTTAGTCTGTTCTACTGTTCTATCGACGTAATTAATGAAGGAAGTACCAGGATGTAGTCCAAGCCGGCCGTTCGCTGTAGGCTTTGAAAGGGAACTTCTGTTAAATAAAATATCTCGCTTGGCATTGAACTTTGAGTTTTATAATTTTACAGGTATTGTTTATGCTCTAACAGCAACATTACACACTAACTAAAGTTTGAACAATGGGATCACGAAGAACGGGACCTTTAAGACTATTAAGCAGTTTTAATCTGTGCGGCACACAGAGGAAGATGTACAAGCCTTTCGCTCAAGGATCAGTTTCAGGTCATTAGTGGAGTGTTTCTAAGTGCCCAGTCTCAAATTAATAGGGCCTAACAATAGATTGCACTGCTTTGAATTAGCAAAAGCACCCTTCCTTACTGACGCAGACAATTACACAATGAACATATACCAAAAAAAAAATCTATATTTACCTACGTTGCATAAACCTCACCCTTGAAAAGCCACATCAATAGCATATGAGGGCTGTAAACAATCACTGGGTCTTGCTGTTATTTATAATGCCCTCTTATCAGAGGTTGTTATTTTCGACCCTCAGGTGAAAACAATAGTCCTGAGATGTTCGGCACAAGAGCTCATTTAAACGTTTAGTGTTTTTTTTATTATGTATTTGTGTGGCGGTCTGAGCCATCTGGCAGGATGCCATTTGCAGGCAATTGTTTTGGGCCATGTGTGTGTGCGTGTGTGCATGTGTGCATGTGTGTGTGTGTGTGTGTGTGTGTGTGTGTGTGTGTGTGTGAGAGAAAGAGAGAGAGAGAGAGAGAGAGAGTGCCTGGATGGTGGCTAATGTTCCCCACAATTCTATGTGAGCTTCCTTCTGATGCTCTATTTCAGTATCAAGGTGCAGCTGTATTATTTCGTAGACCAGATTTCACGCATAAGTCACCATGACGGCTATTAAGGAACAAAGAATCTGGAAACCATCTCATTTGACGTGTCTTTTTTTTTTTTTTTTTTTTAACTCAAATGAGTCAATTCACATACATTCCAGATCTTAAATGTCACTAAAACGTCTGTCAAATGCTGTTCTAACGTATAAACAACATCAAATAGATATTTGGATGAAGTATTGTGTGCAAGCTATCACAGAGTATTCCGATAATTAATTGCATACTGGTTTACTTCAAAACTACTTAAAAACCCAGTGAGATTCCATGACGAACAGTTTTCTTCACTGTGTTGATGTATTTCCTGTTGAAACAGGAAGTTTAGACAGAGCATATCAAAGAGCTCCATTTGTTTTTAAATAACCAATGTGTGTTAGTTTGGTCACAACCGTAGACATTTTTGCTCCATGCAAATTGGAGGCAGGTGGTATCAGGGGGCGGGGCTTTCTCGTTGTAAAGAGCATTTGATTGGGCGAAAAGCGCTGTAGTGCAGGATGAGTCATCAGTATTTTTCGCCTGTTTACCTTGAACAGAAGGACTGTAAATGTGCTAAAAGTTTTTGTTTTATTTTATATAGTATAATATAATATTCCAGAGGGCCAGTACAGTATGTATTTTACATACTTACAACAATTTGTTATTCTGCAGAGGGAGGAAGTTTGAATAAGGTCATTAAACCACATAGGGTGACACTCCTTTCAAAATGATTTATGAACAAAACAAATTTAGTAATCATATAAATACAGGAACAAACTCAGCAATCAGCATCCCATTGTATATTTCAGTCCTCGCCACACAATACACAAAGGCCATGTGTTATTTTTCAACAGGAGAAGATGAAAAGCAAGAATAAGTTGGTCCCGCGTCTGCTGGGCATCACCAAAGAGTCTGTGATGAGGGTGGATGAGAAGACCAAAGAGGTGGTGCAGGAGTGGCCCCTCACCACAGTGAAGAGGTGGGCGGCTTCACCCAAGAGCTTCACACTGGTATGTTATTCACTCCATTTAACATGAGCCACAGTGTGATTGCATTGTTCCTTTGACTCTTCATTCACTTTATCTGCCTATATATTCACTATGTTTATTTAGTTGCATGTATGCCCCTATAATGCATTTAGTTTGCACACTTAAAGCCAGATTTACTAAACGGGGCAAATTAGCATGAGAACATAATTTTAGATCGTGTGTGTGGCTTTCCTGGGGAACAGGAATTAAACAGGAGAAGGTTCGGTGCGCACCGAGCCCGCGATTGACAGCTTTTATTAGCAGTTTTTCATGCAAACCGTGCCGCTTTTCGAACTAAAATGCCAATGACTCCATCTCACAGTGCATGCAGAGATAGAGCAGCATTTATTGTGAACAGATCGATCCACCCTGAACAGTGCTGCGCTTCATCTGCACATTTATTTATTTAAAAATTGAAGCGATTTTCATAATTTCACAAAGACAAATCTCGATTTTGGTTTTATTTCAGTCAATCGTGCAGCCCTAGATTAACCTCACACGAGCACAAAACAAATTCTCCCTTCACTCAAACGAGCTCTGTCTCACATGCTAAACTGTATCGCACGCGTGCTACTGGGGTAAATATATTCATAGCACAGACAGATTTTTTTGTAGCACGTGCGACATATATGTTGCACTGTACAGCCCTGATATATAATGTATATTCCATTATTCCATTTATATATTATTAATGTACATTAATAACATTGATGCATTAATGGCATTGCTATTTATTTTTTTATTTTTTTCAAATCTACTTTTTTTGTTTTTGTTTTAGGAAATGCAAGTGTAAAGGAATTTCTTTAATTATATAAACCAGCATGAATCCAACTTAATCACATTGAAGACTTGAAAATGGCACAATAGGGGGCAAAGATGAAAGAAATGAAAGTTTGCTGCCTTGGATTGTGTTGTATGCATTAATAAATCTGATATTGAATGAAATTTTGACTCAGTGTCATATCGAGCTCCATTGCCAGTAATGGCTAACGTCATTATAAAAATGTTGTTGTTGCTATAACGTAATAATAGTTGTTGTTTTTATCCTTGATAAAATGCCCTAGTCCTCTTTTACTTGAGTGTTTTAACCTTGTTTTGTGATGTGCAGTTCTGCTTCACCATTAAGAGCCACTTACAGCATCTCATGTACAGCACTTGTGCTCCCAAGGACAGTTGGCTGACTTCCTGTCAGCTAAAATAGAAAGCACACATTCACACTGTACTAGAAGACAGCCTTGATGTGTGCTTCTCATATCTGATATATGTTTGTGTGTGTGTGTGTGTGTGTGTGTGTGTGTGTGTGTGTGTGTGTGTGTGTGTGTGTGTGTGTGTGTGTGTGTGTGTGTGTGTGTGTGTGTGTGTGTGTGTGTGTGTGTGTGTGTGTGTGTGTGTGTGTGTGTGTGTGTGTGTGTGTGTGTGTGTGTGTGTGTGTGTGTGTGTGTGTGTGTGTGTGTGTGTGTGTGTGTGTGTGTGTGTGTGTGTGTGTGGCCTTGTGCAGGATTTCGGCGAGTACCAGGAGAGCTATTACTCCGTCCAGACCACAGAAGGGGAGCAGATCTCACAACTCATCGCTGGATACATTGACATCATCCTAAAGAAAGCAAGTCACTGGCTCTGCAACACATTAGAAATTAAAGGGACAGTTCACATAAAATTGTGTTTTTTTTCCCCTAAATTATGTGTCACAAAGATATTCCATAATTTGGGTGTCTAAGTCAGATGTTTTCCTCTATGTTCTTATTTTACAGAAACAGAGTAAAGATCGGTTTGGTTTGGACGGTGATGAGGAATCCACCATGCTGGAAGAATCTGTATCCCCCAAAAAGTTAGTGGAGATCTGTTCTTATCCCATGAATGTCACACTTGTAATAGCGCTGTGATTACACACCTACAAATTTAGTTTTGAATCACTGTGTTTCATTTATATTCGACTGATGTGTAACTGTGTCTAATGACGTTGGAGGAGATGCTCGGGTTTCACGCTGCCGTTTTTAATCACAAGATGGAGACTATTTTTCTCTTCTTTTACCCTTTAAGTGGAAGGCGCTGAGAACACGAGAGCGAGATTATTATTTCCACAAAAAGTGCTACATCATCAGCAAGGCGTCATTTAAGATATCAGGTTCCTGGAAGAGAGAGATAGTGAATGTGTGAATATTTCTCAGCAGCTTACTAAATATGTCTTGGTTTCATCTATTTTGTTAAAACGGATGCCTTTTATAGTTTGATAATTTGCTTTTTAAAGTGCATTTCTGTAAGATTTCAAACATTCTACCAAACAAGAAATGTGTGTAAGGGTTAATACATTTCATTATACAATATCAAGCTTCAGGATTTAAATTTAGGATATAATTATGGCTTTACAAAGGTACCGTAAGAAGATTGGCGGTAACAGGCTTGATCGTTTTACAGTTTAATTTGACAATGTAAAATCGACTCTTTTAGTCAGTCATGACATGAGAAAGATCATTTAAATGCTGATATTTCTACAAATATCCATTTGTGAGTGATCACTTGTGTAATATAGAAAATCATTGCAACAGGGTTGATTGTTTAATTTGACTTTACTTTTTTTGGTTTTGATTGTTTAATTTGTATTTATTTGACTTTTGCTCAAAGTCAAGGTCAAAATACAAAGTCCTAGCCTGACAAGCCAGACCCACATCAAGATGTTGGGTCTGGGAACACACCATTTCCGTCCTTCGGATCAGACGTTAAACCGAGGTCCTGACTCTCTGTGGTCATTAAAAATCCCATAAAGAGTAGGGGTGTAACCCCGGCATCCTGGTCAAATTTGCCCATTAGCCCCTGTCCATATATATATATAAACGATTGGCTTCATCACTCTGTCTCCTCTCCACCAATAAGCTGGTGTGTGGTGGGCGTTTTGGCGCAAAATGGCTGCCGTCGCATCATCCAGGTGGATGCTGCACATTGGTGGTGGTTGAGGAGATTCCCCCTTCTATGTAAAGCGTTTTGAGTGCCTAGAAAAGCGCTGTATAAATGTAACAAACATATTATTATTAATTATTATTACCATTAGCAGGGCTCAATCTGAGTTTGTCTTTCAAACGGTTGTCTTTCAATTCCCTCTGCACGCAATAGGATAGCGCTACAACCAACCAGAGTAAGAAGATGAAGCGGAGCTAGTTGAGAGATTAAACTTTTGCCGTATACGGTCAGCAAAACTCTGAACACATCTTCCTTTTTTTAAGAATGACTTCAGTGCCGTTCTTTGATCTTTTCTCAAAGAAAAGCTTAACTCGTCTTCCAGAGTCGCGGCCAAAGCCGATTCGAAAGACCGCTGTTCGCCAGCTTGTAAAAAAAAAAATACGCTGTGGTGCCTTCTAGACTGAGAAAAGACAGAAAATTTTTTTTTTTTGTCTCATGTGGATGAAAGGCAACAACTCCCAGAATGCACTTGCTTCACTGCCCTACAAGGCCACTCCCAAAGCCGTGGCTATTGGTTATCACTTGGGCACCGCCTCCAACGTCGTTTTGATATTCATAGTAATAAAATAATTTCGTTCAGCTAGAGAATAGGCACGAATTTACTACCGGGTTTCTACTGATACAAAGCCTAATGCTAAATCACTGAAGTTACCCTTTAATGCTGATATTTCTGAATATCCACATTTCAGTTTTCTGAAGTTTACCATACAAATCATGATAACAGGGTTGATCGTTTTAAAGTTTGTTTGTACTTATTAAGCCTTTTGCTCAAGGTCATGATACTATAAAGAGACTATATTACTATATATTATATTATATATATATATATATATATATATATATAAATACTATATTTCTACAAATATCCAGTTTTCAATAATCAATTGCTTACTATACAACATCTTGGTAAGGGTTGACAGTTTACCATGTAATTTAACATCACAAGCCTTGTACTCAAGGTCATGAAACTACAACACGCTTTTTAAAATAATAATTGAATTACATTTCTACAAATTTTCTCATAAATTTAGTAGATTTTTACTACTCAAAATCAAATTAATAGGGCTGATATTTTAAAATGGTCCCATACTGACAAATTAAGGCATATTTTCCACTGTTTTTCACGAAATGAATTATTTATCAAATGTAATTAAAAATAACATTTATTTATTTTAATAAATCAAATTGTTATAGTGATGATTTAATTTGTCATAAAAACATATTCGTATTAAATCTGAAAAATGAAAAAAGCTTTTTTAGAGACCTTTTTGTATCAAATCTGAGCTACTGGTTTGACCAGGCTATATATATTTTTTAATATATATATATATATATATATATATTCATCATACTTAAAGTTACTTCGCCTAGCACTTCTTCCCAGCAGCTCTTTTATCCTGCCTGGGCTTTAGTTCTGTCAGAATCGGATATACAGATGGGTCACGTGACATCCTCTGAAGCGCTGCCTGAAAGGTGGTTGTTATGGGCGACGGCATCCCACTTCTCTCTGTAGGAGAGGGGGAGATGTCGGGCATCATTGCCTGCGTCTGTCCTCCTGCCAACTTACTCATGTTACTTTTAGCACTATAATCCAAAAATTGAGCCCTCTCACAATGAGCTGTAATTAAGCAATAGTGCCTGAAGCATCTGTTTTCCTGATGCGAATAGGAAGCATCGCTCAGCTGATTTTAATGGTTGTCAGTAATTACCGTAACAACAACAACCATCATTCACAGATATATGTGGACAGCGTCTAATAATGAGCCATTACTTGTTTGTAGGTCCACCATCCTCCAGCAGCAGTTTAATCGGGTCGGACGAGTCGAGCACGGGTCGGTAGCACTGCCTGGCATCATGCGGTCGGGGTCAATAGGAGGCCCCGACACGTTCAACATGGGCACCATGCCCTCGGCTCAACAGCAGATCACCATGGGACAGATGCACAGAGGACACATGCCCCCTCTGGTGAGAACACACAACTGCGCTGATGTTTATATCTCAATTGCATCATATGCGAATCGGTTGTGTTTTCAGAGGCCTGTTGCACAAAGCTGATTTCAGTTGCTGCCCAGGTAAGTTTGAGACTGTGTTTTAGGCTCAATAAGGTTGATTGGTTTTTAGCAGTGTTCATTACGCTTCACGGCTAACCTGCTCCGAAGCAGGCTTTATTCTATGTTAGAAATTGCCCAGTTCTTGCATGGCCAGCAAACTCACCGGACATGTCACCCATTGAACATGTTTGGGATGCTTTGGATCAGCGTATATACGACAGTGTGTTCCAGTTGCTGCCAATATCCAGCAACTTTGCACAGCCATTGAAGAGGAGTGGACCAACATTCTACAGGCCACAATCAACAACCTTGATCAACTCTATGCGAAGGAAATGCGTGAGGCAAATGGTGGTCACACCAGATACTGACTGGTTTTCGGGCTCCGACCCTACTTTCCGCTTCAAAACCGCTCTTCAGAATCCTATGGGTGACGTCACGGACACTACGTCCATATTTTTTTACAGTCTATGTGTCTAATCAGCATCTTGATGTGCTACACCTGTGAGGTGGATGGATTATCTCGGGCGAAGGAGAAGTGCTCACTAACACCAGATTTAGACAGATTTGTGAACAATATTTTAGAGAAATAGGATCAGATTCAGCTCATGAAAAATATGTCCAAAAACAAAAGTGTTGGGTTTATAATTTTGTTCCGTGTATATCTGATGCAATAAAGCCACTCCCTCTGTATCTCTCTCTCCAAATTTTATAGTGAAAAAGTTGAGACAAATAGAAAAAGAGACAAAATTGCCCATCCTCTTACCTCTAATAATTTATTATATTATATTAATTATAATTATTTATAACTAATATTGTCTAATAATGATTATATGAATTAACAATTAATATTAAACCATGCATTTAAATTAATATAAATATATACATATCAATACAAGCTTTCATTTTGCATAAAGACTGTACACAAAAAAATAGAAACTTAACAGATTATAATGATGTATAACACTTGCCTGAATGATAAAAAAAATGACAGTTATTTGAGCACTGATAAGAAAAAAAGTGAGCCGATCGCGCCGACTTGAGATGGTTAATATACTGGGTTTTTTCTTTTGCGCTCTTTGTGAACCTATATCAATTATTTAAATTAAATTGATTCACTTGCGTTGATATTGTCAGATATTTTCATATTCCGCTGCAGCAGCAGTGTTTATTCCTGCCTTCATGATGTGTTTCATAACAATCTCTTAATCATCATCAGAGAAGTGAATTGCGCGGCTCTCACAAGAAATGAGATGAATAAAAAAAAAATTTTGTATTATAATAAAGTTTGTATATTTTATTCCCGTTAACGTTTATTTTATTTTGAGTAACAAAAATGTTTTTATGGTTTTAGTTACATTTAACTATAATATATAAACAATGGGTGAAGTTGGTCACACGAATTCGTCACATTGACCAGCAGAAAGATGCTTGGTTGGAAAGTGAGCTATACTTCATACATCACTACTCTATGGCCGACAAATGGACACTTTATTCAGGTAGCTAGCTGTACAGTTTAACTAATCTGAACTGACAAGACTCTCTTTAAACTGTTGCTCTGACATGACTTGAAAATTAAAAGGTGCAGTAAGCAAATTCTGCGAATCGCTATTGAAAGTGGATCAGACCGAGCACCAAAACACACTTGTAGCAAAGACTTTATATATAGGAAGACGGTGCACTATGATTACTTATGAATGGGAGAAAGTGCAACGCCTAATATGGCAAATAACCCCGCCTTCTAAATGAAAGAACCAATCGTTGATTAGTGAAGTCATCACGTCACTGCAGCTGCCGTTAGACGCTCCGGTTGCTATAGAAACAGGCAGCGTTCTGAGACGCAAGCTTAGGATTGCGAATTAGCTTTGTCCAGGCTGAAAAATGCTGTTTTTATAATGATTCAAGCGTTTAGAAACAAAATTCATGAGACAGTTGTTGTCAGATGTCATTGGTGATTTCAAATATGAAATTTCATTGTGAGCTTGGCAAACAGTTTTGGAGAATTTGATGGTTCCCCATTCAAAGAGATAGGAGGTGAACTTGCATGCCCGAGAGGCGTTTCAAAGATGGCCGCTGAGTGAAATGATGTGTATACCTACATGCTGCCTGTGTTGCATAGTGTGTTTGTGCATTTTGGGGGCTTTCAAGATAGGGTTGTGATCCTTTTGTTTTAGTGTTTTCAGATATCAGCAGCGCTTCTCAGAAATCCTTACTGCACCTTTAACGAAGACAGCTAATGTTAATTAGTGCCCCGTGTGGCGATGCTATAAGTTGCATTCTGAAGCACTTCATAACACAACAATGGTCTAAAAAGATGCATATCTGGAACTTCCATAGAGTATTTTTAAGGTCTATTTTTCTGCATATCATCTTCGAAATGACTACTTCCTGTGCCATCAGAGTCTGGCCCAGCAAGCACTGATGGGAACTATCAACACCAGTATGCAGGCTGTCCAGCAGGCGCAAGCTGACCTGGGAGAGGTTGATAATCTTCCACCACTGGGACAAGACATGGTAAGAAATTATACAGAGACAGAAAACACACTGTTTTAAAAAGTATAGAGTGGCACTGGTGCAAAAATAATGATTGTTTGTACTGCTGTAAACCATATATTGTCTGATTTTATGTGTTGGGAGGGAAAATCCTTGTGCAGTATGTCCCTGTGTGTGATTTATTAGGCAGTAGAAGGTCGCTAGTTCAAATCCCATGAAGGATATTGAGCCAGAATATGAGAATATGTTTTTGTTATTTGGGCATTACAGTAATGTATTGTGGCATTGCCGTACAATAATTGTTAATTTATTGACCATAATTGCAGAGATGGTCATTTATAATTTACCTGTGCTTACATAACCTTGATATTTCTTACTGGAAAAAAGCCCTCCAAAAAACTAACTCGAATATACCAGTATTAACTCTCCTCTCTTTTCTCCCATAAAGGCGTCCAGAATGTGGGTTCAGAACAAGGTGGATGAATCCAAACATGAGATTCACTCCCAAGTGGATGCCATCACGGCTGGCACCGCATCAGTGGTCAACCTCACTGCTGGTATGTGACCGAATGAGAAATTACCCATAAACCATCTGTACCTTCATTGACATGTTTAGTATGCTGTTTTTATGTTTTAGTATGCTGATTATGTGGTCACATTAAACATGCCTTAATTTATTTAGCCTCATGAAAGTCTTTGGGATGTGCTTAAGTAGACGTTACAAGATCTAGACCAAAAATGTATGCACCTCTTGAAAGAAATAAATGTTGTGATGTCATTTCCATCAAGAGGTGCATCAAGATCTTATATTGTCAATGCAAGAGTCCAGCACTCTGTAAAGTCTCCTCCAGCACATCCCAAAGACTTTCAATGGATTTAAGGTCTGGACCCAGAGGTGAAAATTAATGTGTGAAAATGATTCTTCATGCTCCCTCCTAACCATTCTTTCACACTTTGAGCCTGATGAATCTTGACATTGTCATTTCCTACATGGTTGTTTAAGAAATGAAAAGCTACACACTCCATCATTGAGGGTTAGAAGAACTTATAACTTGCTAAAAACATAATCACTGCAATAATGATCCAATCATAGACTCTTAAAGGGTACATAACACACACATGCTGCGTCCCAATTCGCATACTATCCGTACTAAATAGTATTCGAAAAAATAATTAGTATGTCCCAAATCGTAGTATGTTGAAAAGAGTATTTCAAAGATTCCCGGATGGTCTACTATTTCCGGCCAGAATCCGAAGTGCAGATCGATGCGCACTCTGTGGGCTGCTATTGCCCACAACCCATTGCGAGATGGACGAGGATTCGATTAGAACTACAAACGCGGATTAAAAGTGTTAAAAAAAACTACAAACATGATGGTTATGCGAGTCCGACAGAGAGGGTTAGATAAAGGGGTTTGAATGAGCAATTATCAGTATTTAACCTGATGAAAATATATTTTTTCAGTGTTAGCCACATTATATTTCACCTGCAGCAGCATTGAGAACTTTTGTAATGATACGTTTGGCCATTAACTTTGCAAACACATGAGAGAAGTCTCAGCATTAAAGACCCACGAATGGCAGATCAACGTGCTACTACACTTCTCTCCGATACGGTAAGAAATGAAATTGAATGTGGAGGATTTTAACTGTGACGATGATTGACAGGGCAGTTTAAACAGTGACGTCCTTTAAAGATGCCGAAGTAGTATGTCCCAAAGCTTGCATACTCTTCTGCTACACACTTAAAAGTATGTACTTTTCCCTCACAAAAAGAGTACATACTTTTAGGTCATACTTTTAGGTACATACTTTTACTTTTGTTACAGCACTTGCATATTGTTGTTACAGCACTTGCATATTGTTGCCCTTGACTGTTCTAGTTGCTTCTATTGCTCTCATTTGTACGTCGCTTTGGATAAAAGCGTCTGCTAAATGACTAAATGTGAAATGTAGGTCGTAGTATAAGTAGGCGAATTGGGACGCAGCATCAGTTTCCGCCAGTCTCATGTTAACCTTGAGTACCTATAGAGTAGTACTGCATCCTTCATATCTCTGAAGAGTCTTTAGTTTTATCAGATTTATAAAAGACAGATACGCTGTACCCATTCTTTCCGAAAACAGTCGAGCTCCTGGAACCCGTGGCGTAACCCGAACAAAGCACGTTGATTGTCTTGCTCTTGCTCTCCCTGTAGTTGATGTGTGCACGCCCATACAAGGAATTCCGCCCTTTATGACATCATACAGGGCCATACTCGGAAAAAAAACTTTCCGAAATCCTGAAGGAGTTTATTTGGCACAGAAATACTCATACGTCATACGTCTGTTTTTTTTATTTTGGCCATGTTTAGCATGACAAACAATCCAACTCTTTAACAGTATAAGTCAGAATGCATGACATAGCTTTAGACATCCCCTTTAAGAATTTGTCTATTTAAATCCAAACAGCGACTATATTTTTTGGCCGGGCAGTGTAGTTGCAAAGTTACTTATTGTTAGTCGAGTGTATAAAGTGGACCATCGGAATAAAGTGTAACCTTAGTGTGTATTTAGAGTATAACATGCTATGAAATAAGCCTTAGCAAGACAAACAATGTGGTGAAATTAACATTTATTTTGGAAATGATCATGACTTTTCCAAAAACTACATATTGTAATTTTCCTGTGATGTCTATATGCACTGTTGAGAATAATTGAAGACACATCCTTTGTCCAATACCACAAGTGTATGAAAACAATGATGATTTAGAAGACGTTTGCACATGCAGTTTTGAAAAAGCTACTTTAATTAGTTTCTACAAGCAACCGATGATGGAAAAATAAGTTCCATCTCACTGTTAAATAATAAGTCACTCTCCAATTGCTCTAATAAATATTTCCATTAATGAATATGAAGTTTGTTGTCCTGAAGCTGAACTGCTTGGCAGGATTTGTGTATTCCTTCCCGCGTTCTGGAGAGATTCCATGCGGACCAGACCAGGTTTTTGCTGGATTTAATCTCCTCGTGCCATCTGTTTGATAGTGCGGATATTTTGCCTGTTAGCCAGCAACCCAGCTCAAACTTTACAGTTTTTTTGCAGCCTGCGCTTTGCATCTGTTCTCATGCCCAGAAGAGCTTGTTAGGATGTAATGTGATGTGTGGATGTGCGCACTAGATGGAATGCATATGTGTTGTATGGATCTCATTTTGAATGAGCTCACTAATAATGGTCACGTTATTGCACATGTTGCACATTTGAGGGGAACGTGTTAAAGACATGAAAGTAAAATTGGCCCTGTATGTTCCTGGTTTTATAGTGAACTATTCATCAGTTTATCAATTCATTGTTTTGTTTTTTTGCCTACTTTTCAAATTCAGTCTTAAAGTATTAAAGTCGGTAAAAAAAATATATATATATATATATAAATGATTACATGCTTACAACTATTACAGTAGGCTAAACAAAGTTTTTATGCAAATCAAGTTGTGATGTCATTTCCGTCACACCAAACTGTTTTACCACTAATAAAGTTTATTTTGAATTAGGTTGTGAAAGAAGAATGTGACCATGTCAGTGAAGAGTTTAAGATGAAATATGAGTCGTGTGATATTAAAAAAAAAAAAAACAAGTGATGAAAATCTATTTTCATTGTGCATGTAATTTTGTCAGGTTTAGTGTTATTTTACTATTATTTATATACTATTGTAGTTTTATTTCATATTTTGAGCTTGAATTTGTTAAATTTAATTGATTTTAATTGTGTTGTTTTTGTAGATTTATTTTCATATTTCTATATAGTTTTAATTTTTCATTTTAGTTTAGCAATTTTACTACTTAAACTTATTTATTTTAGCAAGTTGCCAAAATATTATCAATTTTTTTGTTTAATTTTTCATGTAATATTTATATTATATTTTATTAATTAATATTTTATTTTAATTTTATGTTTTTTTTCTTAGATTTATTTTCATATTTCTATATAGTTTTATTTTTTATTTCAGTTTTAATTTTAATAATTTTAGTACTTAAACTTACTTATTACATTTAGTTGCCAATATGTTATTTTCTAATTCTTTTGTTGAATTTTTCATCTAATATTAATATTTTATTTTGTTAATAAATATTTTATTTAAATTTGATGTTTTATCATTTTTATTATATTTATTTTCATATATCTATGTAGTTTTTTTTTATTTTAGTTTTAGTAATTTTAGTACCTAAACTAATTTATTTCAGTTAGTTGCCACAATTTTCCATCTAATATTACTATTTTATTTTATTTCAGCTTTATTTTAATCATCAAACCCAGTTTTAAATAGTTTTAGTTAACAGTAACAGCTCTTGTCAAGTTATGCAGAAAATGAGAAAATATGATTTAATTAAGTATTTGGGATACATAAAATAGTAGCTATGTAATTAGCCTTAGCGAGACAAAGTGCCATTCGTCAAAATGACATTTCCACCACCGTCATTTCCATAATGCATGAGTAATTAATGACAGAATTAGCATTTTTAGTTGAACTATCCCTTTAAAGCGCTCACTCTTTAACACTTTTCATCATCGCTCCAGGTGACCCTACGGACACGGACTATACCGCGGTGGGCTGCGCCATCACCACCATCTCCTCCAACCTGACGGAGATGTCCAAGGGAGTGAAACTCTTGGCGGCTCTGATGGAGGACGAGGTGGGCAGCGGGCAGAATCTAATGGGGGCCGCCCGGACCCTTACGGGGGCCGTGTCTGACCTGCTTAGAGCCGTGGAACCAGCTTCTGGAGAGGTGACGAATGCAAATACGCAAAGCCCTCAACCCCTTCACATCTAATCCGCCAATAACGCACTGCTGTTTACAGGCGGATTTGATAATGAACTCGTTAAGCTGTGTTTTTCCTTCCTGGTTTACAGAGCACAGTCACAATCTGTTTACTTGTTTGGCTTGTGCTAGACAGGGTAATTGTAGAGGGGTGCAGATCTGATAGACAGGATATGATTAGCCGCGCATTGAGTTCTGAGACGTTGCGGTGTCTGTACGTGGGTCATTTCTTAAGTGTTGATATCACCCCACAGCCCAGACAGACCGTTCTGACGGCGGCGGGCAGCATCGGCCAGGCCAGTGGAGATCTTCTCAAACAAATGGGAGAAGGAGAAACCGACGAGAGATTCCAGGTGTGTCTTTCTTTCTGGAATAGAGTATAACTGTGAATACTCACTCCAGTTCCGAAAGTATTTTTTCCCATTCACAGCATTGCAAACTCTGATTCAAAGCAACATGTATATAGAAATTAGGGGGGATTTATAAATACTTAAAAGAAAGTCAGTCATACAATTTGGAACGACATAAGGGTGAACTATTTCTTCACAAAAGGGTTTTTTTTGAGGAATGTTCACGTTGCTCCTTTTTCATACAGTGAAAGTGGTGAAAAGTGGTGAAACACCAAAGCATTATAAAGCTGTTAACATGTCTAATGCACTATATTTCAAGTCTTCTGAAGTCATTCGATAGCTTGAAATGCAAGTCATTATTCACTTAATATTTTGCTTCATAGCTGTGGTCACTTTCAATGTATGGAACATTGTGCTGAAAGTTTTTCCGGTAACACTTTATTTAAAGCGTCATTGTTACATGTGCTAGATGCAGTTACTTTAGTAATAACTGTAAATTATGCATAATTACAACCAGTGTTGGAGGTAACGCATTACAAGTAACTTGAGTTACGTAATCAGATTACTTTTTTCCAGTAACTAGTAAAGGAACGCATTACGGCCCCACTTTATCTTAGGTGGCCTTAACTACTATGTACTTACATGAAAAAATAAGTACAATGTACTTACTGTGTTCATACTGTATTGCAAATCACCTTTGCTGATATTGAGGTGGGATACGGGTAAAGTTAGGGACAGGTGTGGTGGTATGGGTAAGTTTAAGGGTAGGGTTAGGTGTAAGGGAAGAGTCAGCAATGTAATTACAATGTAACTACATGCACGATGTAATTGCATGCAGGTATTTTTAAAAATGTAAGCACAATGTAAAAACATGTAAGTACACAATAATTGCAATGTATTAAATGATTAATTAAAATGTTAGTACATAGTAGTTAAGGCCACCTAATATAAAGTGGGTCCCGCATTACTTTTAAATTTACAACAAAATATTAGTTACTTTTTCAAATAAGTAACGCAAGTTACTTTATTTTTCCCTGTATTGACTGACAGCTAGATCTACTGTCCTCATGTTGAGAGAAATCAGGAGTAAGTGCAGAGGCGCTGTGTGTGAACATGACTTATTGTAGTTTTAGAATAAATGTGAGCAGGCATTTACTCATCTCACAGATTCAGTATTACTTAAAATGAAAATTAAGACAATGAAATGCAATCTCAGAATAGTACACAAACCTGCAATAATGAAATATATTAAATTACACAAATATACTTTATGTATTTAATCTCACTTTATTAAACAATGTTTATGCTGCTGGCCTTCGATAATCCACTTCAACCATACTAATAAGCAAAAATTACTTTAGATAAACATCACATTTGTGTTACATTTTTTTACATTTGTAATGCTGAAGTAATCGCGTTGAACTTTCTTCTCCTGCATCCTATTCTTCTTCAATCCAGAATGGCAACAACTTAAAGTTTTGTACAGGCGTGAATTTGCATTTCTTTCAGCCTGAGGCTTATTCATTTCACTTTTGATGTGAAAGGGCCTTTACATTTGCCAAAAATATATTTTTTTTGTTTGTTATTAAAATAACAAACAAGCAAGCCCAGGTGAGAAAAAGTAACTCAAAAGTAGTGCACATTACTTTCGATAAAAAGGAACTAAGTAACGCAATTAGTTACTTGGAGTAACGCAATATTGTAATGCATTATGTCTAAAAGTAACCCCAACACTGATTACAACTAACCCTCAACCAAACCCTAATCCTACTTTAACCAATATTACTCAGTACTTGAATATATCATTACACAGTAACAATGACACCTTTAAAAAAAAGTGTATCCGTTTCTCCTTATATACATTTGTGTTGGATAGTAAGTCAGGGCAAGGGTGAGAAAAAGATGAGAGAATTTTTATGTTCCTCAAAAAAAACTACTCGAAAACAAAATTTATCCTTTACTATACTATATGCAAACTATACAGGGAACCCTCTCCATTGGTACATTGCTATTAAATATTATAGGTTAAAATGAACAACAGAGCCCAAACAATTATAATCAACTGCTCTTTATTTGCTCTTTACCCCAAAAAATACTGACATGTTTGTATGCAACTCAGTTGCACATTAGGTAGTTTTCATAAACACTTGTCTTTATATATAGGCCTAATTAACAGTAAATAAGCTCTCGATAGTGTTTTTATAGCTAATTAACGAACTGTGAACATTAACACTGTCCTGAAGTAAATGCAACATAAAGTGACATAAGCTGTTTTATTGACGTTTTTCTGCTGTTGAAACACTGATGGTGCGATTACATGAGACATGATTCAGTTCAATTGTTGTTCAGGCTCGTTTTCTTGTGTGTTATTGTCACATTAACTTGCCCTAAATTCAACCCAGGAGAGATTTTCTTCACGAGAGAATCACTTTTTTCCAACCCCGTTTCATTTAGTTTAATAAATATACAGGTTTATACAAATTTATTACACGGCTCTGTGGAAAACTTGATTCTGATAGGTCAATCGCACTGCCCAGCGGTATGTTATTCCCCGATAACAACCAGTAACTAAAAACTGATAACACGGGCTCATCCGGGTAACTGAAGTCGGTGCTATACGTTTGCTAGAGAGGGTTTTTTTTTCACTGAAGTTTTGCGTTTTGTGTGAATAAAATATTAAATGAATATTTTGAGTACAATCATTTAATTAAGTCATCGCGGACTCACTCTCTCGTTTCAAGCAAACGCAGTTCCTGCCATTTTGCGATGATTGATTGTTTTGTGCACTGTAGTGGATTATAAAATAGCAAATAAGTACGATTTTAAAACAGTATCTCAAATTATATCTCTTACCATCATAATTATTTATGTGGTGAAGTACCATGTAATTAGTGGAATGACTGTCCTGTATCCCTTAAATGTCCGTCTAGTTTGAACTTGCCACACTAGCAACTGCTCTCTCCGTGGAAGCTTTGCGTGTAAAGAGCTAATAAAATATTTTGACTCGGATCAATATTTCACATCGAATTATTTACTTATCTTGCAAGTAGCCGTGTAATAAGCGGGATAATGTACATCCAGCCGGTTGTTATTGCAGAATGAACCCCTTCAGGCTGATGCAAGATCACCCTGTCAGGGTTTATTCTGCGATAACAACTGGCTGGATGTACATTATCCCTTATGTATAGTATAGGAAATTCAACTTGATCACTTAATCTCAAAGTTTATGGTAGGTCTGTCTAGAAGGTTTATGTGTTATTGTTAAAAAAATGTCTTTATGAAGGGAATGGGATTTTCTACCTCTGGAACTCAACTGTTGTATTTTGCCTGAATTTACTGTTTGGTTAATGTCAAATCCTTCAGCCAGTCACATGCTCCTTACCTCATTATTTCTTGGCAAGGCAGTTTTCGCTTGTGGTAAACACTTTAGTGCCCATTTTCAACACGTAAAATTTGATTTAGTGTGGTTCATCTGATGTTGTCACAGTCAGTTAGCCTCTGAAAGCATTTTATTGCCCTCTATTTTATTCTGTTACACACTATCCTTGCGTTTATTTCATTCATTAGTCTGAGACAGGTTGCTTCACAGTGTGTTGCTTGAATGATGAATATGTTTCAGGACATTATGATGAACCTGGCTAAAGCCGTTGCTAATGCCGCCGCCATGCTGGTGCTGAAAGCCAAGAACGTGGCACAGGTGGCGGAGGACACGGTGCTCCAGAACCGAGTCATTACCGCCGCCACACAGTGCGCGCTCTCCACCTCACAGCTGGTGGCCTGCACAAAGGTACATTTCATATTTGTTACGGATAACTGACAACTTTTTTTTATAGATGTAATGAAAGTTAAATAGAAGACATCTGTCTAGAGATATAGATGCAGATAAAGGTGCATATTTTAATTTAAACATTATTTTAGTGGTCATCAGATGCATATATTGTCAATTTGATCCCCGTAGGAGTACATGGGAAATGGGGGAAAATGAGGAATTTTTATTAAATAATCTGGCACAATCCAGAACAAACACACACACATGGTTTCCTGCAACCATACCATGATAATAAAGATGTATATCATTGCACTATTTCAGTTCCAAGTTTGTATTTTCATCAGTAAGAAAAGCACACATTACTTACAGTTTTTGCCCAAAATAATCTGTTGCTATTCTGAACGCATTGTCTTTCATCTATTATTGGATGTATGTGTGATTGTCGTAGGTGGTGAGCCCCACCATCTCCTCGCCCGTGTGTCAGGAGCAGCTGGTGGAGGCGGGACGTCTGGTGGAGCGTTCCGTGGAGGGGTGTGTGAAGGCGTGTCATGCCGCCTCGGAGGAGGGCGAGCTGCTCCGACAGGTGAACATGGCGGCTGGGGCGGTCAGCCAGGCCCTCAGTGATCTGCTGCAGCACGTGCGCCACTACGCCAGCTGCGGAGAGCCAATTGGACGCTATGACCAGGCCACTGACACCATCATGACTGTAACGGAGAGCATTTTCACCTCAATGGGGGATGCAGGTGAGACTATCCTATATAAATATAACATTATGTATATTAGTGTTGTCACGAGACTGGAATTTCCAACGTCGATACGATACCTTGAGAAATATCGATATTTGATACCATTTTCGAAACCACAGGGAAAACTGCCTTACAGATAATTTGTTTTCATCTCATAATAGCGTACTGTGTGTAAGGGAGGGAGCACAGGGAGGCTTTATTTGACTAGATTTACCAAATAAAGGTAAACTCACAAATTATAGCACAAATAAATATAATATTATAAAGAGACAAATGAAATAAACATTATTTAATTTTTTCTGGTGCGTCTAACGGTAGTATTCAGGTAAGAAATACTACAGAAATGGAAGTAATCAAATATAAAATAGCATGGGCTAGTTTTCATTGTAAAAATGTAAAGTTACAAAATGTATTCAGTCAAGAACAGAGAGAGATTATCATTGTCTTTTGTTCTTTGATTGACATGACAGACAGCAGCCTAATAATCCTGCTGCTCTCTGTCATGTCAATCAAAGAACAAAAGACAATGATAATCTCTCTCTGTTCATTTTAACTCATTTTAAGAGTTAATGCATGCATCCAATATACCGTTACACAATTTAAGTTTTCTCTCAACTATTTACGTTCCAAAACTGACTGTATTTACCTGAATACTCAGAAATATGGTAATTTTACATAATTTTGTTGGTATTTGACCGTTTTGTCACAATGAGCCACGATAAAGAAGTCAATTTGGTACTCGCGAGCTGTTTGAGAGGTGGCGGTATAAGTGGCACTTGTATAGATCAGTCGAATATTCCTATCTAATAATTGCCTCACCGACACGGCATCCTCAATAAACCCGTCTCCGGTGTGATGACTCTGATCTTTTGAATATCCTTATCTAATAATTGCCTCACCGACACGGCATGATGGCCAGAGGAGAACTGGCACCCCAACTGAGCCTGGTTTCTCCCAAGGTTTATTTTTCTCCACCATTATGCCACCTGATGGATTTTTGGTTCCTTGACACTGTCACCTTTGGCTTGGCTTGCTCAGTTGGGTACACCAAATTTTCAACTAAATATTCAAATAAATGTTCAACTAAATTACTGATCTGCCTGCATTGTCACTGTATGATAAGTGAAATGGATAACATCACCATTTTCTCCAGAGTGGCTGTACAGCCGAATCAAATTCTGTTGCTTTATTTTCCTGTCTAACACTGTGAAGCTGCTTTGAAACAATCGGCATTGTTTCAAAAAAGCGCTATATAAATAAAGGCGCCTGGTGCACGCGCTTTTGGTGTGAGTGCGAAACCTGCAGGAATTAGTAAAATTATGCGCAATTCATAGTTTTCATGACTGTCACAGAGCCTTGGATATCATCTTGAATATCAACGCTATGCGTTTTCTTTATAATGGGTTTCGATGGGAAAAACACTTAACTAGAAACTTGTGTTGCATTAATATTCTGTTCATCTGCTTTCCTGTACAAAGTATGCAACATCAATAAGGTGTATATTGAATTTGGTATTTTAATATCACTGTCTTACTGCATTAATACTGACTACAAACCTGGTAAAAATGATTGGCGGGCAATGGAGGAAAGCCTTGTTTTGCCCTCCTTTTGGGCGTTCCTTGTTTTGCCCTCCTTTTTGTTTTGCCCTCCTTTGGGTGTTCCTATAAGCGTGTGGCGTCACGTGAAAACTATGAATACAAGCACTATTCAACCGGAGCGAATGAGAGGCGGGTGTGTGTCAATTCGCCGTGAGAGAGAACACGTAGCTGGTATCAGTGTATTGCGGTGTATACTGAAAAGCAGTATTGGAACCATTTCATATATTTCAGTATCGATACATATCGAAGTATCTGTATTTTTGACAACGCTAATGTATATAATTCAATTACATGACTAATTTAATTAAAAACAAGTCTAACCGGTCTTTAAATAGGACTTTAAATGTCATTTAATAGTGTATTTGCCCGCTTTCTCCACCAAAAACCATACATATGAGCACTAATAGTAAAAGTAACAGCACACCTTTCCTCAACAAGCCACACAATTTGAGGTCTCATGCACAGTGCATGCTGAGTTTTGAGCCAATGTTTATTACTTGGGGTTAAGGGATTTGAATCCCCTAACCACAAATATGAGCAATAGAAATGCTTATTTTTGCCTTAGAAAGTACCACTAAATGTGATAGATGGGCCTGTGCCACAGGATGTAAAACAGTTCCAGGATGCAGAGAATTTATTTAATAAATGGAAATCAAAGTCAAATAAGCATACAGTAATACACAAGAGAGCTTTAATATATTTTAGGCTCATCGTCCAAACAAAGCATATCCGTGCCATGACACAATAGGATTAGCTTTTCCATATTCAGAATTGCACAATTTTGATGGTGTTCCTGGCCTCGTTTTGGAGCTGTCGTTGTGTGCTAACCGGCTGGCAGCCCTACTTCTAGTGACCCACAAGCAATGTTAATTTGCAGTTATAATGCACTGATAAATATTTAGCTTGCTAGCTTTTCTCAGCTTTTGTATCTTGTCTCCAGTGCTGTGGTTTTTCTGGAAAAATTTGACCCCCGGTTTATTTTGTCTCAGTAAGGTCCCTAAAAGTTGTTTTGTCTGTGGTGTGTGTTGTGTTTTTAAGCCGTTTTCAAAACTGAAGATGTTTGTTATGCTATGGCCGTAATTTTAAAGAACCCTTAAAAGATTCTAGGCCCGTGAGGTTGTTGAAAACATGTCATATAAAACCGCTACAGAGCATCAAATCTGGTCTCAATCACACACACTCGCACTTCTTTGAACTTTTTAAAGAGAAACACATGGCAAAAGGTGCCAGTGGGGTTGTCTGCAACTGTTCAAGTAAAACATGGATCATGATAAACGACCCGGGCCCACAAATCATCGTCATCATCATCAAAGATTTGTTTAGCTTTAAAGTCAACAAGAAATCAAAATCGACTTGCCTAATACACGTTACGGTCCGTAATGTGCGTGATTCATCAGTGCATGTTATTCAAAAGAAAAGAAATATTACTTTTTACACTCTTTCATGTCATAATTTGCTCCACGTCTGTAACAACTTTACTTTTTGGATGACATCACACAAGCCACATGACCTTAACATTAGTTAATACTGGCTATTAGTGAGTATTGCTTCATTAATTATTTTTGGTTTAACTGATATGCAGAACCAAGTGAAATTGTTTTATGTTTTTGAAACAATAACTAAATGGTCAGCAGACTACAATAAATATTATTTTAATAATTAATCATACTGTTGTTGTTGTTGTTGTTGTTGTTTATGCCATTTTATGCAAGCAAAGTTGCTTTGCAGCAAATTTATTTTGTCACAAATTTATTTTCACCTTTTTTTTAAATACCTGCATTCATTCTCAGAAAAATAAATAAAATAAAATAAATACTAAAATAAATAAATAATAAAAATTAAATAAAATTAATTCATTCATTAATAATAAAATACATTAAAGGTGCCCTAGAATGATTTGAAACAACATTTTAAATTGTTCTCTGGTATCTACATAGAGGGTATATGGCTTATTTAAGGTCAATAATTGTCCAGCTATGGTTTTACAGGTCCATTTACAACTCTAGAAATCTTCCCCAGGATGAAATGGTCTATTTTTGCCTTATTTGGAAGGGTCATGAATATTAATGCAGAGTTCTGCTCTGATTGGCTGTTTCACTGCGGCTCAATGATAGCAGGCACAACTTTACTGACCGTCTTGACGATGGAGAGATTAGGCATTCAACCTTATATATATCAATCAGTATATAATCATACTTCAGTTGTCAAAAATATAAATAAATAAATATCAAATTACTATCGTTTCAACTTAAATGGTGGAGGTGTTGACGTTAGCTAGAAGGATCGAGTGAGCTATGTGTAAGCAACTAAACTAACATAGTATGTTACGTATCTATGGTTGCATTTACTAATTTATGACAACACTGGCATGAAATAATATTAACCTTTGTCATTAGGCATACTATTTAGTTATGTAAGCCACTTGGATTATCCTATTTTTACCGTATAGCATGTTGCGTTGGATATAGACAACAACAGGAATATTATCATTAATGTTGCCTCTCTAAGAAACTTTCGATTTAATCAGAAATGGTTTAGACAGTCAAGAAGTGGATAAAATCACTTACTGGTTGCAGGTATATGGTTGGAATTGCCCCTTTCTTCAGTATCAGACGCTGAGCAAAGCCTGCTTGATATTGTCCCAGGTTTGAAAACTGTCCGTGGTGAAATGGGCTGAGCAAACTAACAACTTTGAATTAAATTGTTGCGATATCCGATTATAAATAAACATCAGCCATGCCTGTTGACATGTTTTATTTGTGGGAAGAGTATGAAACGTCTTCACATCCTCTGCACAGCCTGGAACATAACATTTGTTTCCATGATCTGCCATGTTCGCTATCCTCGCGTCAGGCTTACTGCTGCAGAACTCCAGTTGATACGGCGGCTGCGCAGTTTCGCCAGATAGTGAACATGTGCTTGCTTATGCAAATGTTGGGGGGGCGTACATATTAATGATCCCATCGATTGCATCACTGCTGGTGTTATGTTGAGATTCGCCTATTTTTCCGTGGTGTTTTTCACAAACGAGATTTACATATGAAGGAGGAGGCAATGGTGTTTGAGACTCACTGTATGTGATTTACATGTACTGAACTCCTGTTATTTCACTATGGCAAGGTTAATTCATTTTTCATTCTAGGGCACCTTTAAATTAAATAAAAAAAATGTACATTACATTTTGCTTTTTCGAGAGCTACCAAATTGTGCCAATTATCATTAGACCCAATATTAAAGAACTATTAACTGTTTAAATTCAAATTACTGTATATCAGCAGACAACAGCAAAACAGCTATTTAAGTAGGCTTTGTTGTTGCAATTAATGCATTAATGCATTAATTGAATGCAAATGACAAATAATGGCAACTAATGATTGCTTTTAAATACATCAAGATCAAAAGGTGAAGTTGACCTCCAGAGTCCACATCCTCAAATATGGCGGTACTTCAGAAGTGGGGTAGTCGGCCACATTCAGCTGCAAACTTGCATTCAGGTCTGTTATGAAAAGCCCACTTTTCATTTCCTGGTGAATCAAATCCAATCCAATCCTACCTTTTTGTTTTTTCTCATTTTACTAAAGTAAAAGGGGTGAATTCTGACTTAATTCATGTTGATTTAACAAGCTTACTATTTCCACACTGAATCCATCCTACGTTTGGAGAGGTGAAACACCCCTTACGCACACCTCTATCCCTTGATAATCTTGTCAACACTTGTATTTCTGGATCTGTGTAGGTGTTCGGGAAATATGGATTCCATTTATGGAAAACAAGTAGGCACACTTTTGAAAGGGCCCTTGATCAATGATGTACTTGGGGTCACACGAGTGCACACCATTTGAGCGCTTCAGTTCCTGAAGTGATATGCAGAGAGAATGCAGAAAGATTGATTTTCAAAGAGAACAGCTTCAGCTGTGCCAGATTCACACACATCAAAGAAACGTGGAATGGCTGTCAGGGTTTTTTCCCGGTCTGAAATTCTGAAGTCAAGGACGGTGAACCAAGGAGCCAAGAATATGCCAGTAGATGTTTCTGAAGAAATAGAAGAATCTGCCCACACAACATTGCTGATATTGTGGTGTTTAAATAACATTTATTTTCACATTTACAGGTGAAATGGTACGACAGGCGCGGGTTTTGGCCCAGGCCACCTCAGACTTGGTGAATGCGATGCGATCTGACGCTGAGGCTGAAATCGATGTGGATAATTCCAAGAAACTACTCGCGGCTGCCAAGCTATTGGCCGATGCCACGGCCAGAATGGTGGAAGCTGCGAAGGTATGAAAACTAAAGCAGGATACACTCTCCAAATATACATGTATCATGGTTTGTTACCGTGTTTTTTGACAGGTACAATGAGATTTTCAAATGATAATTTTATATTTTGTAAATTGTGTTGTTTTGGTTTTGCGTTTTGGTTTGTTTTCTGTTTTGTTGTAGATTTTTCTTTTTTTTGTGTGTGTGTGGGGGGGGGGGGGGTGGTATTTGTTTGTTTTGTTTTTTGTATTTTTGTTTTATTTTTTGTTGTTTTGTGTTGGGATGTTGTGTTTTGTTTTATTTTTGTTGTTTTTTGTTGTTTTGTGTTGGGATGTTGTGTTTTGTTTTATTTTTTGTTGTTTTTTGTTGTTTTGTGTTGGGATTTTTTTTATTTTGTTTTTGTTGGGATTTTTTTCTTTTTTCTTTGGATTTTGTTGTTTTGTGTTGGGATTTTGTGTTTTGTTTTATTTTATTTTGGTTTTGTTTGTTTTTTGTTGTTTTGGGATTTTGTGTTTTTTTATTTTGTTTTGGTTGGTTTTTTGTTTTGGGATTTTGTTTCGTTTTGTTTGCATTTGTTTTGTTTTGTTTTTGTTTGTTTTTTATTTGCTTGTTTTGGGAATTTTGTGTTTTGCTTTGTTTATTGTTGTTTTCTGTTGGGGTTTTGTGTTTTGTCTTGTCTTGTTTGGCTTGGTTTTGTTTTGTTTTATTTATGTTTTGTTTGGTGGGGTTTTGTTGGGATTTTGTTTGGTTTGGTTTTGTTTTTGTTGTTTTGTTTTGAGCCATGGTAATAACCTGTTTTCTGGACATGTGTTGTGCAAACCATGTTGTTTTGTATGTGTGGCATGGGTAATACCATGGGGATTTTTTTTAACATGTATCATGGCTACACCATGCTTAAACCTATACCATGGCAATACCATGAAACATGTCAATTAAGTACTGTATTACATTTTAACCTGATACCATCACTGAACAATTATCTTTTTTTTTAAGGAAGAAAAAGAATCATATGGCTAGATGTAGGTAATTTTATCCTCATTTATACATTTTGTTTTAAAGCCTTGACCCAGAATCAGCAGCCACGCTGTAAAATATTCTTCCTCTCCTCATCAGTTTCATCTCTGATACCTGAATGAGCCCTGAGCCATGATTTCGATTTGACTCATGATGAGATGGACCACTGAATCGATTATCGATCTCCATCAGCAACGTAGAGATGTGTAAAGGGCTAGGATGTGATAAATATGCAGACATATGAAATGCTGGTTTATGGCTTGTTAGTCACATTTGATCCATGATACATTAATCACTACATCACTGCCATTATCAAACGTAAAGATGAGGAATGCGCCACAGACGGTTTCCTTGGTAACAGAGATGGAGCAGACAGCCCCCAATTCCTCTTTGCATTGAATGTTTTGTAATGCGCCGTAAGTGTGCGGATGGCGTAGCTGAGATTTCTGCTGTCGCTGACAAATTTCCCTTCTCAGGGCTGACAGAGTCTGGGATTTATCTCTGACAACTTTGTCCTCTGAGAATTGCCTTTCACTTTCTGTTTAACCATTAAGCAAGGATATAAAATGGAACAATGAGAAACACCAAGGCTTCAAAATGGCATATTAGCTACTAGTTTTGAAAGGAGGTAATATGCAGTAAGTATAATGTCAGTGTATATATATGACTAAGGTACATACTGATGACTAAATTCAAAATAAAATAATATAATGCTTAAACATCTTCTTGATTATTAGTTGATTGGACAGTCAGAGATAATATATTTTTACACAAAATTTGATTAATTAACAGCTGGGATGGGATTGGATTCATTAACTGGACAACACTTGAATAAACAGGCAGTTTAGGTCATGTAGCAACAATATGGCTTGTTACTTTATGAAAAATGTATTGTAATGTACTTTTGAAAGCCTATTTCCACATCAATTGTGACATTCTCTCACATTTGTCATTTTATTTGCCATCATTTTGACTATATTTCATAATTGTGACTTTATATCTCACAATTTAAACTTTATTTCATCTCGCAATAGTGACTATATTTTGTAATTGCAACTTTATATTTCACATTTGAGACTATTTTTCATAGTTGCGGCATTATATCTGAAATGTTACTGTTATTTCACATAATTATGACTTTACACCTCACAATAGTAACTATTTCTCATAATAAAGAGTTTATATCTCACAGTTATTAATCGTTTTCGTAATTATGATTACTCATAATTGGCTATATATTTAAAAATGCTATTTTATTTAGCATAATTCTGACATTGTTTCTGACAAAAATATTTGTTTAAAACTTTTTAAACCGTATTTTATTTTAAACCATTATAACGGTTGAGATCGACTTTCATAAATACATCATATGTTACATTAAAATATAAGTCGGTATACAGCATATCATGGAAAGTATGCAGTGAGAAAAATGACCCAACACAAGCTAATGTTGCATGTTAACAGTATATATACAGTATTGTAGCCTGCTAATAAAACCAATTGACAAAATGTGTAAAGCACATAAAAAAAAAAACGAATGCACTAATTGTACCTGAATTGTATTTGTGCCAGGGGGCTGCCGCATACCCAGAAAATGAAGACCAGCAGCAGAGGCTGCGAGAGGCTGCTGAAGGGTTACGGGTCGCCACCAACGCAGCCGCTCAGAACGCCATCAAAAAGAAACTCATTCACCGACTGGAGGTGAGGACATGCATTATTATCCCACCTCCCGTTTAGTGGTCCTCTCTGTGTTTGCTCCTGTCTTCTAACACGCGGTTTGAACATAGAAAATTATAGTGGAAGACTCTAATGAAATTTAAAAATTGATTATAAACCCTTCTCCAAAATGAAAATCCTGTCGTCATTTACTTATCCTCGTGTAAAGGACTTTTCAGGTAGACCAATTTTGTAGACAAATCACAACAGACTGGGTCATCTGACCAATCAGAGCAGAGTAGACCAATCACAACGGAGTGGGTCATCTGACCAATCAGAGCAAAGTAGACCAATCACAAGGGAGTGGGTCATCTGACCAATCAGAGCAAAGTAGACCAATCACAACGGAGTGGGTCATCTGACCAATCAGAGCAAAGTAGACCAATCACAACGGAGTGGGTCATCTGACCAATCAGAGCAAAGTAGACCGATCACAACGGAGTGGGTCATCTGACCAATCAGAGCAGACCAATCACAACAGACTGGGTCATCTGACCGAGCAGAGTAGACCAATCACAACAGACTGGGTCATCTGACCGAGCAGAGTAGACCAATCACAACAGACTGGGTCATCTGACCAATCAGAGCAGAGTAGACGAATCACAACAGACTGGACCATCTGACCAATCAGAGTAGAGTAGAGCAATCACAACAGACTGGGTCATCTGACCAATCAGAGCAGAGTAGACCAATCACAAAAGACTGGGCCATCTGACCAATCAGAGTAGAGTAGACCAATCACAACAGACTGGGTCATCTGACCAATCAGAGCAGAGTAGACCAATCATAACACAGTAGACCAATCACAACAGACTGGGTCATCTGACCAATCAGAGTAGACCAATCACAACAGACTGGGTCATCTGACCAATCAGAGCAGAGTAGACCAATCACAAAAGACTGGGCCATCTGACCAATCAGAGTAGAGTAGACCAATCACAACAGACTGGGTCATCTGACCAATCAGAGCAGAGTAGACTAATCACAACACAGTAGACCAATCACAACAGACTGGGTCATCTGACCAATCAGAGAAGAGTAGACCAATCACAACACACTGGGCCATCTGACCAATCAGAGCAGAGTAGACCAATCACAACAGACTGGGTCATCTGACCGAGCAGAGTAGACCATTCACAACAGACTGGGTCATCTGACCAATCAGAGCAGAGTAGACCGATCACAACAGACTGGGTCATCTGACCGAGCAGAGTAGACCAATCACAAAAGACTGGGCCATCTGACCAATCAGAGTAGAGTAGACCAATCTCAACAGACTGGGTCATCTGACCAATCAGAGCAGAGTAGACCAATCACAACGGACTGGGTCATCTGACCAAGCAGAGCAGAGTAGACCAATCACAACGGACTGGGTCATTTGACCAAGCAGAGCAGAGTAGACCAATCACAACGGACTGGGTCATTTGACCAAGCAGAGCAGAGTCGACCAATCACAACGGACTGGGTCATTTGACCAAGCAGAGCAGAGTAGACCAATCACAACGGACTGGGTCATCTGACCAAGCAGAGCAGAGTAGACCAATCACAACACACTGGGTCATTAGCAGAGGAGACCAATCACAGCAGACTGGGTCATCTGACCAATCAGAGCAGCGTAGACCAATCACAACACACTTTGTCATGAGCAGAGCAAACCAATCACAGCAGACTGGGCCATCTGACCGATCACAGCAGAGAAAGCTCTCAGAAAGGAGGTTAGAGAGATTGAATCCTTTATTGAAGCGTTTCAGACACTGAGAAAAGAGGTGTTGCTGCAATGTATATTCTGAGACAATTCAAGTGTTTTTTGAATCTTTAAAATGAAATGAGAACGTTTTAAAATGGCATAAAAGGGGCACTTAAAAGAGTTTTTCTTTCCTCCATCACGGAGCTCAGTATGGTTACACACTGTTCTTTTGCTAGCTTTTGTCAGCTTCTATGTGTTGTAAGACAGTGCAGTTTCCATAGCAGGTATTTTCCCAGTCACCAACAGTTTCGACCAGTGGAATTCAGCTTTCTGGTTCTGTTTGGTCTCTTCACATCAACAAAGATGGCTTTGTTCTTGAGTTCTTTCTTACATCTTCTCTCCGTCCTCACACATGGAATATTCTTTCTTTATACAAAGAATATTTTCCCTCGCCTTCTTTTGCTATTGCTTGAAATGTGTAGCATGTTGCCAATTTTTGCTTCATCTTTTTTCGATGGACATGTAGTGTTTATCAGAGAAATCTCTTTGTTTTCTCAAAATCATGCAGCCTTACCAGATGTAATAGTCCACAACTGTGTCCACATCCACTATTTCCTGTGTTAGTAATTATTGACGCTGTAATCCATTGTTATTTGTCTGGAACAGAATGCAGCTAAGCAGGCCGCAGCGGCAGCGACGCAGACCATTGCCGCCGCCCAGAATGCAGCTGCATCCAATAAGAACACCATGTCTCATCAGCAGCTCGTGTTCAGCTGCAAGGTATTGTGGGTACAATTGTTTTCAGAGAAATTCAGGAGACTCATTTATAAGAGGATGAAAATTTGAAATAAACTATTCTGACTTTGGTTTTGTGGATGCTCTCCAGGCTGTGGCAGACCATATCCCACAGCTAGTTCAGGGAATGAGGGGCAGTCAGGCCCACCCGGAAGATCTTGGTGCCCAGCTAGCCCTTATCATCGCCAGTCAGAGTTTCCTGCAGGTAAAACACACAATTCTGGGTTTGCTTAGAACTCCTGATTTGGCATTAAATCATCCTCATGTTGTTTTTTGTCATTGTTTGTGTTTTGTTTGTCTCCAAACAGCCAGGAAGTAAAATGGTGACTTCTGCTAAAGCGGCCGTTCCGACGGTAACCGACCAGGCAGCTGCGATGCAACTTGGTCAGTGTGCCAAGAACCTGGCCACCTGCCTGGCAGAGCTGCGCACAGCTGCACAGAAGGTACCCACAGTACACCACCTCAAAACACCTTTAAACTTCACTTCAACTTTTTTGACGCAAAATTGTTCATCTTTCTGTATTGTGTCTTAGGCTCATGAGGCGTGTGGTCCTCTGGAGATTGACTCTGCACTCAACGCTGTTCAGACTCTCAAGAGTGAACTACAGGATGCCAAAATGGCCACACGAGAAGGACAACTCAAACCACTACCAGGACAATCGGTATGTGAAATTTACCACATTAAAAAATTGATAATCACACTTGTTTGCAGTACTATTTTTTACCATAACTTCTTCACAATGCTTGTGTCTGTAGTTGGAGAAGTGTGCTCAGGATTTGGGGAGTACATCTAAAGCTGTGGGCTCCTCCATGGCTCAGCTACTGACCTGTGCCGCCCAGGGCAATGAACATTATACTGGTGAGATGACTTATGTGGCTTTACAACATATGAAACAAAATACTTCAGGAGAATCTATCGGTGCTGAATACAAAACGCACAATATTACAAACAGAACATCCTATTAACTAATCATTATTTTGGGGTTAAGGCCTTTGCTTAGTAGAGGATGAACAGCAAACATTGATCCATGAACATGTCTTGCTTTGTAAATCATGGTTTGAATAAAACGTTTAAAAAAAATATATATATATATTTAGATATATATATATATATATCTCTTAAGCAATTTACAATTGGTTTAAGATTTATCTTCTTGAATGTGTGTTTGCTGGGAATCAAACCCAAGACCTTGGAGCGCCTAGTACAATTCTCTACCACTTGAGATGCAAAGTGAAAGCCAAGTAACCCATTCAAGTAGGGCTGCACGATTAAACATAATCGCAAACATAAAAGCCTCATTTAAAAAAATAATTAAAAAAACGTTTTTCTTTTTCTGGGGTTTGACACGCAGCTAAGCCCTATGTAAAAAATGTAGGTGTTCTTATTGAGTGATTTTAAACTGGACAAACGAATTTTGTCAATGTGACAACTTACCAAGGTGAAATCTTTTCTGTCTTTTAACGACTTTCAAAGACACAAAAAGCATATTTTTCAAAGCATATTTTTATTTCAACTCTCCTGGATGATTGTAATGGCCTCTATATTGGCATTAGTCAGGCCTCTCTCTCCAGACTGCATATGGTCCAGAACGCGGCAGCTCGCTCGTTGACGGGTACACGAAAGCGGGAACATATTACCCCTATATTTGCCTCTCTTCACTGGTTACCTGTCCAGTTCAGGATTCATTTTAAGATTTTGGTGTTTGTTTTTAAATCTCTTAATGGATTAGCACCCAAATATCTTTCAGACCTGATTATGCTCCACTAAGGGCTCTAAGGTCCGCTGACCATTTGCTTTTAGTTGTTCCACGGGCAAAGTTGAAGAGCAGTGGCCGAGCTTTTGCTGTGGTGGCCCCGAAGCTCTGGAATAGTTTGCCCCTTTATATTATACAAGCTCAAACACTTGCTGTTTTTAAATCTAGCCTTAAAAGTATTTTTATAGTCTGGCATTTTACTCTATCTGAGAGCTGCTTTCTTATTGTTTAATTGTGTTTTGTTTTGTTTCTTTACCTTTGTTAGTGATTGTTTGTATTATTGATATTATAGTTTTAGTTTTTTAAAAAGTGCTTTATAAATTTGATTTGATGACTTGACTTTAGCGTTAAAAAAACTGGCCAACCAATGAGATTGGCGCTTTTGTTCACATGCCTGTAGCTGCTGAAGTTACAGTAAAACACGACTTGGTGGTGCTCAAGCACAAAACGTCAGACCGGAGTTCTCGCGCGAGACTGGAATTATTATTAAAAATATAGACTGCAGTGCAGAAATGTGCGGTCCAAATTGTCTGTGCACTGATTTGCAGCAAAAGGAGAAATAGAAAAAAAGATTATGGTGGAGCAAATGGTTGGGGAGACACAGGGAGCAATTATTGTGTTCTGCAAAGAGAGTTGGAGGTACATAAATAGTTTTGCAATGTGCTTCTGTTGCGGCTGGTCAAGCAAATGTTTGTGCTTTGTTTCTGTTTGATATAATTGTAAATATATATATATTAAAATACTGATATTCTGGTCTATAACTCCTCCCCGAACCTCCAGTTGTCCTGTATCTTGCTCTTTCATTGGCTGTCGGTCATCGCCGATGTATTTTCAGTCAGAACACATTTCACACAGCAGGAGTTTGAATCGCCGACAGGTCCAGATATTTAGCATGCCAAATATCTTGCGGGCATTGGCAAATCTCTCTGATCGCATTGATAATTCACACTGTGTGATTGTCACTCACGTGCACAAGCAATGATTTGCCTATGATTTCGGGCATTTGTCTGCGATTTCGCAAAACCTGACGGCGAGTCAAAATCGGGGCTAAAATTGGGCAGTCTGAACTAGGCATAAGAAGAAGCCTGCCCGTCGGGGAATTAAACCCTGGTCTTGCGCGTGACAGGCGGTGATACTGTCCACTTTTTATTATCAAGTGTCTTGTCATTTTGTAAACAGAGACATTTGCAGATTTTTTTTTTTCTAAAATTGCATTCACAAGTTTTTCCTTCAGTGCTACTTATTCCGAATTAAAGGTATGAAAACAAAAGAGAGGGCGATACTGTAACTTACCTGCACCTCCCATCAATTTTTATACTCTGTCTGGCTAGATCGCTGCTCTCAGGAGAGCTTCTGAAGACAGATTTTAATGGCACGCTCAAACAAATCCCCCCTCTTCCACTTCGGCTCCTGCAGCTTCTCAAGCCAAGGGTATAACTAACCCCCGTCCCTCATTAATCTTATTTTCACTAGATTTAACATACCATCAGCAATTGGGCTCTACTTGGCTGGATAATGCAATTTGATGCAATTTGCCTGCATTGGCCCTTCCCTATTTTTCGCTTTCAGTTCTATAAGTAAAGGCCATATCCCATATGGCACCTCATTTTCTTTCCACGCTTATTTGTTGGAACAGCAGGGGCATTCTGGGTCAACCATGCACCAAATACAATAGGCTTACAGATTTATTTGGAACAAGACATTTGGGCTGAGTGCTTCAAAAATGTCTTTCATTTTGCAATTACAGTTTATAATGTAAAAACAAGATTAAAGTGAATGTGCTGTACGGATATGAGTATAAGTGGATGACTGGTATGAATTATGGCAGATGCAAGTGTTGATATATGAGAGAAGAGTTTGATTGAATGGCAATATTATTCTGCTAGCCTGTGATTGAATGATCCAAATGAGAGAAAAATCACACACAAATTGGCAAAACTAAATGAAAGCATTTGCAGTCTTTCACTATGATAGATATGATCTCATAATGCAAATATCAACTAATTAATCAGATTGTAAATATATCTGTCGATCACTGTAATAGATATAATCTCATAATTCCAAATGTCAGTTGATTAATTGGCCTGAGAGATGTATCCTGCGATCGCTATGATAAATATAACATCAGAATACCAAATAGACACTTATTAATTGTTCTGCCGATATATCGGTTGATCCCTGATTGATACAATCTCAGAATGCCAAATATTGGTAGATTAATCAGTCCTAGACCCAGATATTAGTTAAATATAATCAATACATTCTCATAGTGTCAAATGCTAGCATATTAATCGGCCAAATATAATCTCAAAATACCAAATATTGGTCAGCTAATTGGACAACGGTCAATTTACATAATATTGCCAAAAGTATTTGGACACCCCTCCAAATCATTGAATTCAGGTGTTCCAATCACTTCCATGGCCAAAGGTGTATAAAATCAAGCACCTAGGCATGCAGATGCTTCTACAAACACTTGTGAAAGAGTTCTCCTGAGTTCACCTGAATTCTCTCCACCGGTGCTCCATCGATGGTGATGGGGCGGTGTTCTCTCTCATTCCTCCTGAAGTCGACCACCAGCTCCTTGGTCTTGCTGACGTTGAGGGAGAGGTTGTGCTCCTGACACCACCGTGTCAGAGTGTGCACCTCCTCTCTGTAGGCCATTTCATCATTGTCGGTGATAAGACCTACCACCGTTGTATCGTCAGCAAACTTGATGATGGTGTTGGAGCTGTGGGTTGCCACACAGTCATGTGTGTACAGGGAGTACAGGAGTGGGCTGAGAACACAGCCCTGAGGGGCTCCAGTGTTGAGAGTCAGTGATGATGAGATGTTACTGCCCATTCTGACCACCTGGCGTCTGTTTGACAAGAAGTCCAGGATCCAGCTGCATAACAGGCTGTTTAAGCCTAGAGCCCGGAGTTTAATGTCAAGTATGGAGGGCACAATGGTGTTGAATGCTGAGCTGTAGTCCACAATACACAGTCCACAATCTGTTGTTGCTTAAATGTTGTACATGTCATGTCATGACTACTATGTTGCTCGGAACTGCACCTAAGAATTTCACCTACTGTTGCACTTGTGCATATGGTAGAGTGACAAATAAAGTGATTTGATTTGAGTGATTTGATTTGAAGAATGGGTCGCTCTCAGGAGCTCAGTGAATTCTGCTACTAGGCTTGCTGCGATAGTCGGTGTTACTGGTGTTCAGACACAGCATCGGTTACAGCACCGCCCCCACCGTCGTTTTGATTTTTATAGTAATAAAAACATTTAGTTCAGTTAGTGAACAGACACTAAAAACTGGACAAATGCGCTCCTAGAAGAATGGTCAATTTCCCATAAACACACTCCTAAACCTTATGGAAAGCCTTCCCAGAAGAGTTGAAGCTGTTATAGCTGCAAAGGGTGGGCCAACCCAATATTAAACCCAACAGATTAAGAATGGGATGTCATGAAAGTTCACCTGCATGTAAAGGCAGGCGTCCCAAAACCTTTGCCAATATATCGTAGGTCAATAGAAATAAATATCAGAATTCCAATTATTGGCTGATTAATGTATCTATTATACCGGTAGATTGCTGCGATAGCTATAATTTCAGAATGCCGAATATTGGCTGATTAATTTGTTTGCCTGTTATATTGATATATCACTGTCATATATATAATCTCTGAATGCCAAATATAATCCGATTAATCGGTCTGGCTGTTATACGTTTTGGGCATATACCAGTCATGTGAAAAGAAAGTACACCGTTTTATGGATCATTGCACAATAAAAATCATCTGGTCCTTAGCAGGTCTTAAAATTAGGTAAATACAATTTTAATAATAATTTAGGTAAATGAACAACAACATGACATGATACACAAACAAATAAAAATAAAGGCAAAATGGAGAAGCCACGTGTGGAAAAAGTGAGTGCACCCCATGATTCAATAGCTTGTAGAACCACCTTTAGCAGCAATACCTTGAAGTAATCATTTTCTGAATGACTTTATCTCTCACATCGTTGTGGAGGAATTTTGGCCCACGATTCTTTACAATGTTGCTTCAGTTCATTGAGGTTTGTGGACATTTATTTATGCACCACTTAAGGTCCCACCGCAACATTTCAGTCGTGAGATCTTGACTTGGACTGGGCCAGTGCAACACCTTGATTCTTTTCTTTTTCAGCCATTCTGTTGTAGAATTGCTGCTGTGCTTAGGATCATCGTCCTGTTGCATTACCTAATTTTGGCCAAGCTTTAGCTGTCGGACAGATGGCTTCACATTTGACTCTGGAATACTTTGATATACAGAGTAGTTCATGGTCAACTGACCGCAAGGTGCCCAGCAGGTCCTGTGACCGCAAAACAAGCCAAAAATCATCAGCGTGGTGGACAGTTGGTATGAGAGGTTTGAGGCTCATATGCTGTGTTTGGATTTCGCAAATGTGGTGCTGTGCATTATGGCCAAACATCTCCACTTTGGTCTTGTCTGTCCAAAGGACATTGTTCCAGAAGTCTTGTGCTTTGTTCAGATGCAGCTTTTAATATATCCACTTTTAACTTTAATATTTGGTATTCCCACCTTTTGCAGCAATTACAGCGGCACATCTCTCTGGCATAGTGTCAATATATTTCCTTTGAGAGCTTCAACACTAATGTTATCCCATGCCTTCTGCATCTGATGCCAAAAGCGTCACTAAGCCGTGTTGCCATGTTCTTTTTAGAGAGAAGAGGTTTTATCCTGGCAACCCTTCCAAACATGCCATACTCGTTCAGTCTTTTTCTAATTGTACTGTCATGAACTTTAAAACGTAACCTGTCAATGGAGGCCTGTAGAGTCTAAGATGTATTTCTTGGGTTTTTTGCGGTTTCTCTGACCTTGGGGTAAACTTGCTGGGACGTCCACTCCTAGGAAAATTGTCAACTGTCTTGAATGTTTTCCACTTGGGAATAATCTTCCTCACTGTAGAATGATGGACTTAAACTTTTTGGAAAATGGCCATATATATTATAACCCTTCCCAGATTGATGGGCAGCAACGATTGCTTCTCTAGGATCATTGCTGATGTCTTTGCTCCTTGGCATTGTGTTAACACACACACCTGAATGCTCCAGACCAGCAAACTGCCAAAACTTCTGCTTTTATAGAGTCACACTTGCTGATGATCAATTAATCAAAGGTATTTGATTAGCAGCGCCTGACTGCTACTTACCCTCTTAATTCCTTTGGAAGCAGTAAGGGTGTACTTAGTTTTTCACACATGGCTTCTCCATGTTGGCCTAGTTTTTGTTAAATAATGACACGGTGTAATATGTCATGTGTTGTTGATCATCACAGGTTGTATTTACCTAATTTTAAAGGTCCTGTTCTTCGTGATCCCATTGTTCAAACTTTAGTTCGTGTGTAATGTTGCTGTTAGAGCATAAATAATACCTGTAAAATTATAAAGCTCAAAGTTCAATGCCAAGCGAGATATTTTATTTAACAGAAGTTCCCTTTCAAAGCCTACAGCGAACGGCTGGCTTGGACTACATCCTGGTACTTCCTTCATATATGACGTCGATAGAACAGTAGAACAGACTAACCTCCGCCCACAAGAATGCGCGCAAAATGGGGGTGTGGTCTTGTTGCTGTCCCACGTGGAGAAGAGGACGTGTCGCGTGGAGAAAAGGAAGTGTTGCGTTTGAGTGCGTTTGTCGCCATGTCGTCGAGACACTGTTATTTTCATCCCGGAGTCAAATCACCTTTGTTTGGCTTTCCCAGAGACGCTGTAGAGATCATTGAGCGCATACATCACCCCGTTAAGAGGCGTGACCTTTCCACGTGCGCTAAGCTGCTGTCGAATCACAACACAGGAACCGTGACACGTTCGCTAAACTGTGGTCAAATCCCAACACGGGAACTGCTGGCACAATCAGAACTCGTTACGTATTTCTGAAGGAGGGACTTCATAGAACAAGGAACTCATCAACCCGTTTTTAGGACAGTGAAAACAGCGGTGTACAGATAAGTAAATTGTGTTAAAAATACTGTTTTTTTACACACAAAACATGAACACATGTTATATTGCACACTGTAAACACAATCAAAGCTTCAAAAAACACGAAGAACGGGACCTTTAAGACTTGCTTAGGACCAGATCCTGATACGTAAAACCATGGAATTCAAAAGGGTGTACTGTACTTTCTTTTTCACATGACTAGAGTGGTGGCCAAAATTATTAGAACACTTGGCATCTGAGAGTCGTCTTATTGGGCCTGAATTTATTGTCCAAGAGGACATTCTTATAACTATTGCCGGAACTACCTGCGACGGAAGGAATCTGCTGGAACATTGAAAATGATGAACTGGCCCCCTCAAAGTCCGGACCTCAACCCCATCAAGCACAATTGGGGCGAGTTGGACAGATCTAAACGTGACAGATCTGTACATTCAAAGGAAAGCCTTTGGCTTCAGTTGCAGAAGGCATGGGATAACATTAGTGTTGAAGTTCTCAGAGGAAATGTATGGAAACAGGTGGACATACCAAATATTAAATTTAAAAGTGGATAAAAACAGTACAACTCACTTCATCTGATATTTGATTGTCAGAGCAACCATCTGCATGTTTCATATATATTATGAAATGAAATCATGTTTTGGAGGCAAAAAAAGGTCAATATTTTCAGATCTGTCAGGTGTTCTAATAATTTTGGCCCACACTGTATATCATTCAATCGCTATAATCTCAGAATTGTGTGTGTTTGCGACAGGTGTGGCAGCAAGGGAAACGGCTCAAGCTCTGAGGACATTGGCTCAGGCCGCGAGGGGAGTAGCAGCGAGTACCGTGGAGCCTCAGGCTGCGGCAGCTATGCTGGACTCCGCTTGTCACGTGATGGAGGGCTCGTCCATGCTAATCCACGAAGCCCACCAAGCCCTGGTGTGCCCTGGTGATGCCGAGAGCCAGCAGAGATTAGCACAGGTAGGACGACGTAGATTTAAGCAAAAGTTTAAACAACACACAAATAAACAGACGTCTGGCCATCTGCGAGAAGATTTATTAATTGAAAGTAGAAGTTACTCAAGGGTTCATAGTTTCCAAAAAACAATGGTATATATCTACTCATATTTATTTGAAGCCAGAATACTTTTTTTTTTGTCATCTTCAGCTACTTTGTTAAATCCAGATCAATCTCCCATCAGCTCTCTCTTGGCAATTATCTCCAATAAACTGAGCTATTTTCTATTGTCTCTCTATTTCTCGGCGGCCCTTTTTCCGGAAGGTGCCAGTGCGCCTCCTGATTCGAACAGGTTCCTTTGGGACGCAAACATATTGCTTGGCATATGTCTGTGACAGTGGCATAAATTAGAGACATGGATTTCTCTGTTGTGCTGAGGGGCTGATTTAAATTTTAGATTCAAGCTGCATCTCTTTGGGGCTTTGTAGAGTTATTGATGGGAGTGTATGTGTTGGGTTTTTTTCAGGTGGCAAAGGCCGTCTCTCACTCCCTGAATAACTGTGTAAACTGCTTACCTGGACAGAAAGATGTGGACATGGCTCTCAGGAGCATTGGCGAGGCCAGTAAAAAATTGCTTGTGGAAAATGTGAGTACTTTGTCAGTTCTTTGTAGCTACTAGCAAATCTAAACTTCAGTGATTAGAAAAAATCGTTATTACGTACATTTTTGCAGTTTATGAATGTTTTACATAGAAATTAATGAGGCCCAATGCGTTTATCAGTGATTAATTCAACCAAAACTCTGACATTTCACCCTCTTCTGTTTTTCCAGCTTCCTCCATGCTCCAAATCCTTCCAAGAGGCCCAGACTGACCTGAACCACACGGCAGCCGAGCTGAACCATTCGGCGGGGGATGTGGTGCAGTCTTCACGTGGGAGCAGCGGCCAGCTGGCTGTGGCTTCTGGGAAGTTCAGCCATGACTTTGACGAGTTCTTAGATGCCGGCATTGAGATGGCCGGACACACTCAGGTACAGTTTCAATGCCTTTTCAGAGCTGGGAGACAATCGCATTGGTACAAAATCCCACTTACATAACTGTATATTGAACGAATATGTTCACACTATCTTTACACTAATGTTTAGTCACATTTACCATTGCTCAGCAAATTTTTGTGACATACTGATTTGCATACTGATTTGCTGCTCAAGAAACATTTCTTGTTATTACCAATGTTGAAAAAGGTTATGCTGCTTAATATTTTTGTGAAAATCGTTTTTTGACAGGATTTGATGAATAGAGAGTTTAAAAGAACAGCATTTATTTGAAATATAAATATATTCTGTAACATTATAAATGTGTTTACTGTCACTTATGATCAATTGAATGTGTCCTTGAATAAGTGTTAATTTCTTTAAAACAACACCAAACTTTTGAACAGTAGTGTACATTACAGGGAGTGCAGAATTATTAGGCAAATGAGTATTTTGACCACATCATCCTCGTTATGCATGTTGTCTTACTCCAAGCTGTATAGGCTGGAAAGCCTACTACCAATTAAGCATATTAGGTGATGTGCATCTCTGTAATGAGAAGGGGTGTGGTCTAATGACATCAACACCCTATATCAGGTGTGCATAATTATTAGGCAACTTCCTTTCCTTTGGCAAAATGGGTCAAAAGAAGGACTTGACAGGCTCAGAAAAGTCAAAGATAGTGAGATATATTGCAGAGGGATGCAGCAGTCTTAAAATAGCCAAGCTTCTGAAGCGTGATCATCGAACAATCAAGCGTTTCATTCAAAATAGTCAACAGGGTCGCAAGAAGCGTGTGGAAAAACCAAGGCGCAAAATAACTGCCCGTGAACTGAGAAAAGTCAAGCGTGCAGCTGCCAAGATGCCACTTGCCACCAGTTTGGCCATATTTCAGAGCTGCAACATCACTGGAGTGCCCAAAAGCACAAGGTGTGCAATACTCAGAGACATGGCCAAGGTAAGAAAGGCAGAAAGTCGACCACCACTGAACAAGACACACAAGCTGAAACGTCAAGACTGGGCCAAGAAATATCTCAAGACTGATTTTTCTAAGGTTTTATGGACTGATGAAATGAGAGTGAGTCTTGATGGGCCAGATGGATGGGCCCGTGGCTGGATTGGTAAAGGGCAGAGAGCTCCAGTCCGACTCAGACGCCAGCAAGGTGGAGGTGGAGTACTGGTTTGGGCTGGTATCATCAAAGATGAGCTTGTGGGGCCTTTTCGGGTTGAGGATGGAGTCAAGCTCAACTCCCAGTCCTACTGCCAGTTTCTGGAAGACACCTTCTTCAAGCAGTGGTACAGGAAGAAGTCTGCATCCTTCAAGAAAAACATGATTTTATTGCAGGACAATGCTCCTTCACACGCGCCCAAGTACTCCACAGCGTGGCTGGCAAGAAAGGGTATAAAAGAAGAAAATCTAATGATATGGCCTCCTTGTTCACCTGATCTGAACCCCATTGAGAACCTGTGGTCCATCATCAAATGTGCGATTTACAAGGAGGGAAAACAGTACACCTCTCTGAACAGTGTCTGGGAGGCTGTGGTTGCTGCTGCACGCAATGTTGATGGTGAACAGATCAAAACACTGACAGAATCCATGGATGGCAGGCTTTTGAGTGTCCTTGCAAAGAAAGGTGGCTATATTGGTCACTGATTTGTTTTTGTTTGGTTTTTGAATGTCAGAAATGTATATTTGTGAATGTTTAGATGTTATATTGGTTTCACTGGTAAAAATAAATAATTGAAATGGGTATAAATTTGTTTTTTGTTAAGTTGCCTAATAATTATGCACAGTAATAGTCACCTGCACACACAGATATCCCCCTAAAATAGCTAAAACTAAAAAACACTTCCAAAAATATTCAGCTTTGATATTAATGAGTTTTTTGTGTTCATTGACAACATGGTTGTTGTTTAATTATTAATGTTGTAAAATTAATCCTCAAAAATACAACTTGCCTAATAATTCTGCACTCCCTGTATATACAGGGTTTGACATTAACTAGCCACTGGGGCTAGTGGTTTTCCAAAGTTACTAGCCACTCAGCCTTTTCACTGGCCACAATTTTGACATTGATACCATGGAGAAAAACTGCCATATAGATATTTTTTATATTATCTCATAATTTGGCAGCAGGTATATTAGGCTTCTGTCACTGTAAGACCTGATCTTTTATACTTTTACACGTTTTCTTTCTCAACTGTTGACGTTCACTTAAAAGATAATTGACTGTGTTTACGTGAATACTCGCCAAGACCGGCATTTTGACATTATTTTGTGTCTATTTGACTGTTTAAGTGCAATAAGGCAGCAAAAACTCAATTTAATTCTGAGAGGCATCTTTATGTGTGCACACTTTGAGTGTGAGCACAAAATCTGCAGGAATTAGTAAAATTATGCACAATACACACAATCCCACACCGAAATTTAAGCCCTGTAACACCAACGATATTCATCCAGAGCAAAATGAAACTAATGAGTGAGGGGAGGTGGGTTTGTGTGTAACTCGCTGTCGGAGAGATGAGAGAGCGAGAAAGCGCAGCCGGTATTGTGTATCTATTCTGCAGAAAAATGTTATTGGAAGCGTTTCGGTATCAATATGTATCGAAAAATCGATATTTTTGACAACACTACATTGCACTTAGTTTATTATTTCAGATGCCTTCAAAAGACTACAATTGAAAAATGCGTATATTATATATAATAAATTTCAACCCGGCGGGTGTTAATGTCAGGCCCTGATTATATACACTATGGACAAAAGTATTGAGACAAACCTCTTAATTATTGAGTCCAGGCGTTTCATTCAGACCCATTTCCGCATGTGTATAAAATCAAGCACCTAGCCATGCAGTCTGCATTAAAAAAACATTTGTGAAAAAAATGGGTTGTTCTGAAAAGCTCAGTGAATTCTGTGATAGGATGTCACCTTTGCAGTAAGTCAGTTCGTGAAATTTCATCCATGCTAGATATTCCATGGTCAACTTTAAGTGGTATTATAAAGTTGAAGCGTTTAAACTCATCCACGAAGCGGAAGGTCATGTAAAGTCACAGAGCAGGGTCATCGAGTGCTGAAGTGTATGGTACCAAACTTCCACTGGCATTAATATCAGCACGAAAACTGTGTGGCGGGAGCTTCCTGGATTGGGTTTCCATGGCAGAGGAGCAGCATCCAAGCCTTACATCACCAAGTACAATGGCGTGGATGCGTTTAAACTCATCCACGAAGCAGAAGGTCATGTAAAGTCACAGAGCAGGGTCATCGAGTGCTGAGGTGCATGGTACCAAACTTCCACTGGCATTTATATCAGCACGAAAACTGTGCGGCGGGAGCTTCACAGATTGGGTTTCCATGGCTGAGGAGCAGCATGCAAGCCTTATATCACCAAGCACAATGGCAAGCGTCAGATGGAGTGGTGTAAATCACGCCGCCACTGGACTCTAGAGCAGTGGAAACGTGTTTTGTGGAGTGACAAATCACACTGTTTGACAGTCTAATGGACGAGTCACCAGGAGAACGTTACCTGCCTGAATGCATTGTGCCGACTGTAAAGTTTGGTGGAAGGTGGATTTTGGTATGGGGCTGTTTATCAGGGGTTGGACTAGACCTCTTACTTCCATTGAAGGGAAATATTAATGCTTCATTACTCCATTTTGGTCAATACTATGCTTCCAAATTTGTGGGAACAGTCTGGGGAAGGCCCTTTTGTATTCCAGCATGGGTTTGGTGGGGACTTGACTGGCTTGCACAGAGCTCAACCCATTTGAACACCTCTGGGATGCACTAAACAGAGATTGCAAGCCAGGCCTTCTTGTTCATCATCAATGCCTGACCTCAAAAATGCTCTACTGGATGAATGGGCAAAAATTCCCACAGAAACCCAGAAGAGTGGAAGCTTGTTATAGCTGCAAAGCAGGGACCAACTCCATATTGATGTCTATGTATTTAGAATATGTTATTACAGTCCCTGTTCATGCAATGGTCAGGTGTCCCAATACTTTTGTTCATATAGTGTATGTTAATAAGTTACCCCCCCAAAAAATAAAAAAAACCTTTATATGCATTTTAAAGTTTTGATTAATTTGTTAATTAGCTCATCCAATTCACTCAGGCACATAATTATCCCAGAGAGCATGAAGACACTCCGCCCTAATGAAATCTTTGATGATGTTCTGGTTCTGCATGTTTTGTTGATTAAGACTGAGGGATAGTGAGGGACACAGAGGTCTGGAAGGACAGGCCAGAATCCATCAGCAGATCTGTGAGACTAGTGGCCATCTAAATAACAAATAGCCACAGTTTGCTATTTTAGGGCAAAATTACAAAAGCATATCAAATTTTCTCATGAATATTAATTATGTTGTATCGTGTAATTAATGTTCAGTAGGTCTACATGCTTTGCTGAAAGGCAAATAATGACAAATTGGTGCTTGCCATTTACCGCCTTTTTTTGGTCTGTTCCTCACACGTCTGCAGAACGTGAAATATGGCACATAAATAAGTCATTTGGACCACTTTTATGATACTTTTATGGTGCTTTTACATCCTTTTTAAAGCTTGAAAGCTTTCTAATGATATCTGCATAATTTTTTTTAAAATATATTATCTTTTTTGTTTCTTGTGGGCTTAAAACAAAATTATAGTAGTATAATTTATGGGTGAACTATCCTATAAATTTTTTGCCATAAAATATAATCTCTTTTCAAAGAACTGCACATTTTTATGCTAAAATAAAGTTGAAAAACTTTATAGTTTGACTGCCGGCTGAGCTGCCATCTTCTGTTTTCACAGTCCAAAGATGACCAGATCCAGGTGATTGGCAACCTGAAGAACATCTCCATGGCATCCAGTAAGCTGCTGTTGGCCGCCAAGTCCCTCTCCGTTGATCCAGGGGCTGCAAATGCCAAGAACCTCCTCGCAGCTGCGGCACGGTAGGAATGAGCTTCATTCAGTGGCCTGGGGAGAGTTTAGTGATCATTAGCCAGTCAACCTGAGGACCAGCCTGCTGGCCAACAGCAAA